>BLSH010497037.1:107091-123238 GCA_018402905.1 Glandirana rugosa
GGCTCTCTTGTAGTCCATGGAAATTTCAAGCATTTTATTCTACACAGAAGTCCTGCTTAGGCTCCGCCCACGATCAACCTGTGAAGCCCCACCCACTCCCACCTTTGTCCGCCCACTGCTCTAGATCCTAGCTAGGCTTCTGTTCTGCCAGTTTACAAATTACCAAAGGAGAACAGGTAGAGCGAAGCACAGAAATAGACAGATCTGTGTGCAAACTAACCTGTACTGACTTGTGCCATTTTACATAGTACACACCCAGCTATTGATTGGAACATGGTTGTGTGTTATGTAAAATAGACTAAGCATGATAGAAGGCAGGAGGAGTCTGGGAAGTGTAGTTTCTCATAGGAGATACAGAAGCAGGTTCACTGAAAGGAAATGACATCTGAGCTCTGCTGAACTCCTCTCACCATCACTAACATTATACAATAAAGAAGGAATGAATAGGAAATTACAAACCACAATTGCAGCTATATGGTAGGAAAATCATAATTTCAGTTATGTTTATTACCATGTGTAACTTTCAGGTATTTATATGAGGATTTACTAAAATGTGTGTTGCCTTTAGTTGTACTTTAATGCAAGCACCAGGTCTGTCTTCCTTACATCTTGTTTAGTCACTGACCTGGTCAGTTGTTGCTGTGACTATTCACTGGGAGCATGCTAGTTCTGGGTCGGTGACTGAGTGCACTGGCACCATGTTTGTTCTTGGTTTGTGCATAGGTGTGCGCAGGGCGCACACCCTAATCACCCCAGGCGCCAGTGTATTATCCAGTGTACAGAACTGTGCAGGGCACATGACCCTGGTGGAAGAGAGACCCACTGTGGCTGTGCCCTGTCATGCCCCACAAGTAATTAATTATATTTTACTAGCGGCACTGTATCCGCTGCATCATCTCCTCACCTCCCTTGCTCAGATGGCAAAGCTGCCCATTCCTCTTGGCAAAAAGCCTTCAGTACCTAGAAATTCTTGAGATCTCCCCAGAGTGGCTCAATGATATTGAGGTCAGGAGACTGAGATGGCCACTCCAGAACCTTCATTTTAGTCTGCTGTAGCCAATGACAGGTTGATGTGGCCTTGTGTTTTGGATCATTGTCATGTTGGAATGTCCAAGTACGTCCCATGCGCAGATTCCTGGCTGATGAATGCAAATGTTCCTCCAGTATTTGATAACATATTGCATTCATCTTGCCATCAATTTTGACCAAATTTCCTGCGCCTTTGTAGCTCACACATCCCCAAATCATCAGCGATCCACCTCAGTGCCTTGTTGACTCCTCTCCAAATGTAGAGTTTATGGTTGTGGCCAAAAAGCTCAATTTTGGGCTCATCACTCCAAATGACTTTGTGCCAGGAGGTTTGAGGCTTGTCTCTGTGCTCTTTGGCGTATTGTAAGCAGGATGCTTTGTGGCATTTGCATAGTAATGGCTTTCATAGTAATGGACTCAACCATGCAGCCCATCTTTCTTCAAGTGCCTCCTTATTGTGCATTTTGAAACAGCCACACCACATGTTTTTTCAGAGAGTCCCGAAGTTATTCCTGGGTTTTTCTTTGCATCCCAAATAATTTTCCTGGCAGTTGTGGCTGAAATTTTAGTTGGTCTACCTAACCATGGTTTGGTTTCAACAGAACCCCTCATTTTCCACTTCTTGATTAGAGTTTGAACACTGCTGATTTGCAATCTCAATTCCTTGGATATCTTTTTATATCCCTTTCCTATTTTATACAGTTCAACTATCTTTTCCCACAGATCCTTTGACAATTCTTTTGCTTTCCCCATGACTCAGAATACAGAAACTTCGGGGCAGCACTGGATGAAAGATGCAAGGGTCTGTCAGGAGTCCAGAAACTCAATGACCTTTTATACACACACACACACACACACACACACACACACACACTAATTACAAGCAAACAGATCACAGGTGCGGATGGTTACCTTTAATAGCCATTCAAACCCTTTTATGTCAACTTGTATGCATGTTATCAGGCCAAAATCACCAGGGTATGTAAACTTTTGAATCAGGGTTATTTGGGTAGTTTGTTGTCATTATGATTTAAAAAGAGTAAACAGTTGATTGATAATAAATGGTTTCAGCCAAACACTAACCGTGAGTGAGCACAACTGTATACACACACACACACTGTATATACACAGACATATACAGTATCTCACAAAAGTGAATGCACCCCTCACATTTTTGTAAATGTTTTATTATAACTTTTCATGTGACAACACTGAAGAAATGACACTTTGCTACAATGTAAAGTAATGAGTGTACAGCTTGTATAACAGTGTAAATTTGCTGTCCCCTCAAAATAAATCAACACATAGCGATTAATGTCTAAAACGCTGGCAACAAAAGTGAGTACATCCCTAAGTGAAAATGTCCAAATTAGGCCCAATAAGCCATTTTCCCTCCCCAATGTCATGTGACTCATTAGTGTTACAAGGTCTCAGGTGTGAATGGGGAGCAGGTATGCTAAATTTGGTGTTCTCGCTCTCACTCTTGCATACCGGTCACTGGAAGTTCAACATGCACCTCATGACAAAGAACTCTCTGCGGTTCTGAAAAAAAGAATTGTTGCTCTACATAAAGATGGCCTAGACTATAAGAAGACTGCCAAGACCCTGAAACTGAGCTGCAGCACGGTGGCCAAGACCATACAACGGTTTAACAAGACAGGTTCCACTCAGAACAGGCCTCGCCATGGTCGACCAAAGAGGTTCAGTGCATGTGCTCAGCGTCATATCCATAGGTTATGTTTGGGAAATAGACATAAGTGCCGCCAGCATTGCTGCAGAGGTTGAAGGGGTGTGGGGTCAGCCTGTCAGTGCGCAGACCTTACACCGAATCAAATTGGTCTGCATGGCTGTCATCCCCGAAGGAAGCCTCTTCTAAAGAGGATGCATAAGAATGCCTGCAAACAGTTTGCTGAAGACAAGCAGACTAAGGACATGGATTACTGGAACCATGTCCTGTGGTCTGATAAGACCAAGATAAACTTATTTGGTTCAGATGGTGTCAAGCGTGTGTGGCAGCAACCACGTGAGGCGTACAAAGACAAATGTGTCTTGCCTACAGTCAAATATGGCGGTGGGAGTGTCACTGTCCGGGGCTGCATGAGTGCTGCCAGCACTTGGGAGCTACAGTTCATTGAGGGAACTATGAATGCCAACATGTACTGTGACATACTGAGGCAGAGCATGATCTCCTCCCTTCGGAGACTGGGCTGCAGGGCAGTATTCCAACATGATAGCGACCCCAAACACACATCCAAGATGACCACTGCCTTGCTAAAGAAGATGAGGGTAAAAGTGATGAACTGGCCAAGCATGTTTCAAGACCTAAACCCCATTGACCATCTGTGGGGCATTCTCAAGCGGAAGGTGGAGGAGCGCAAGGTCTCCAACATCCACCAGCTCTGTGATGTTGTCATGGAGGAGTGGTAGAGGACTCCAGTGGCAACCTGTGAATCTCTGGTGAACTCCATGCCCAAGAGGGTTAAGGCAGTGCTGGAAAATAATGGTGGCCACACAAAATATTGACACTTTGGGCTCAATTTGGACATACTTTTGTTGCCAGCTGTTTAGACATTAATGGCTGTGTGTTGAATTATTTTGAGGGGACAGCAAATTTTTATTTTTTATTTATTTTTTTATTGAGTTTTTCAAGGTACAGACAGTGGCAACAGCCACAACATAGAAAACAGTCAACCAGCTGCATTTGGCAATATTACACTTGGTGTGTGGACAGTTCAACTTTACAAGATACAGAATACATTCGTCATTGCTTCACCTCTGAGCTACACCCCTCCGCTCCCACCTCTCTGCTTCACCTCAACCTCTCACCTACGCCGTGGAGGGCTCTCCCAACCATGCCCGCCACACCTTATCATATTTTTGAGGACAGCCCCTTGAGGCGTACGTGTCTTTGTAGAGCGGAAGGCAACTATTCACCAACGTTTTCCACTGGGCCTGAGATGGAGGGGAAGATTTCTTCCATTGCATAGCTATATTTTTACGTGCATAGAACAAGAGGGTTCCTATCAGTGTTCTCTTTGCAACAGTCGGTACCAGAGTCTCAACCAGCCCCAGCAAGCAGCACTCAATAGGAGTGATGGATATGGCAGCTACTGCATTGACCAGGGCCACCACCACCTCCCAATATCTCTGAATCTTGGGACAATCCCAGAATACATGTATAAAATCACTGATTTCCTCCCTGCACCACCAACAACCAGCTGATGTTTCGGGTGCATTTTATGAATTCTATGAGGGGTGTAGTAGGCCCTATGAACAATCTTAAACTGCAACATTCGATCCCTGATGGAAATCGGGGATTTGAACGGAAAATCCCAGATATCATCCCAGTCATCATTATCTAGATTAGGTGCGTCGCGTTGCCATCTCTCTCGCAGTCGCTCCAGAGGTGGCAAGGAGGCAAGGGCCAACCAGGAGTATAATTGTGAAGTCGTTTTTTTCCCACAAGATGTCCTCAATGTCTGTTCCACGTCTGACTGCGTGAATACACAGGCAGTACCGGAAAACTGGGCCACAAAAGCGTGAGAAAGTTGCATATACCTGAAAAAATAATGTCCCGGGATTCCATATCTGGCTGAGACCTGAGCGAAGGAAAGGAGACTACCGTCCGATACCACTTGTGACACCAATTTAACCCCATACCTTGTCCATGCCGAGGGGTCTTGTAGCTGAAAGAAGTGGGTAAAGTTTTGGAGCCATAGTGGGGCCTCAGGTGAAACTGCCGTTTTAGGGTATCCCTCACACTGCAGGCCGGCCCTCCATGCCCTCAAGGTAGTGCGCATGGAGGGAGTCAGGGCATATGGGGCCCCAGGTCCCCTAAAGATTAAGAACCTCAAGGCCTCCAAGGAGCCCACTACTGCTGCCTCCAGTCCTATAGCTGCATTAAAGAGGTCCGGGTTAAGCCACCAGGACACTGTTACTAGTTGAGTGGCCAGGAAAGATTTGAAGCAATCCGGGAAGGCCATTCCCCCCTGTGCACAGGGTCGCATCAGCGTGGCCAGTTTGTATCTGGGCGGTTTGGGTCCACATAGGAAGGATGAAAATAACATGTTTAGGCTGCGGAAAAAGAACATAGGGATCCATTGTGGGGAGTTACGAAACCGGTACGTAAGTTTAGGAACGATTTTCATTTTAATCAGATTGATACGCCCCATAAGAGAAAGGGGCAGATTCTCCCATGCCTTCAATTTAGTCCTAACCTCACGCATCACCGGGGACAAATTCAGCTCTAGGAAGTCAGACGCAGTCCTGGAAATCAATACTCCTACATATCTAAACTCTTGAACCCATTGCAATGGGACATCTGGTGCGGCCGTGAGTCTGGCCGCTTCATCTATAGGAAACAGAAGGGATTTCGTCCAGTTTACTCTAAGCCCGGTAACCCCGGCGAAACCGTCCAGTACCCGGAGTGCACCTTGCAGTGACGGCTCTGCATCCTGCAAAAAGAGGAGCATGTCGTCCGCATACAGAGCTACCCTCTCCTCCAGCAGGCCAATCTGGAGGCCAGTAATGTGTGGAGAGGTGCGGAGAGCCTCCGCTACCGGTTCGATAGTAATGGCAAATAGAGCCGGAGAGAGAGGGCAGCCCTGCCTAGTACCTCGATGTAACAGAAAGGAGGAAGATAGCCGGCCGCCTACACGTATGGAAGATGTGGGGCATTTGTATATGACCTGCAGCCACTTAATGAATACCAAGGGGAAGCCCATTCTACGAAGTGTCTCCCACAGGAAGGACCATTCCACCGTGTCAAAGGCTTTTTCAATATCTAGTGCGGCTACCGTTCTTGTTCCAGAATTGGCATGGGGGGCCGAGATATTAGTATATAATCTACGAAGGTTGACATCTGTCGACCTGCCAGGCATAAAGCCTGTTTGGTCTGAGTCCACAATTGAAGGAAGTAAGGGGTAGAGCCGGAGCGCTAATAGTTTAGTTAAGATTTTTAAATCATTATTAAGCAATGCTATGGGTCTATATGAAGAGCATGACTTTTGATATTTTCCAGGTTTATATATCAGCGTGACGTGGGCATGAGACATCGACGCTGGGAGAGCGCCGTTTTTAAAGGCATTCCGTGAAAATATCAGCAAGCAGAGGGGCCAAAAGGGCCCCATGTGTCTTATAAAATTCTATAGGGAGCCCATCGGGCCACGGGGCCTTACCTGAAGGAAAGGAATGGATAGCTTTTAGGACCTCCGTCGCTGTGAATGGCTCAACCAAGGACTCTCTCTCCGCATCCGACAACCAGCCTAACGCCAGCGGGTCCAAGAGATCCCGCAGGTCATCCGGCCGGAAGTCCGAAGGCAAGACAGAGGTATACAGTGCCTCATAGTATTCCCTGAACCTATCCAGAATAGCGGGGGGGGGGGGGATGTCAACACCTCGCCCTCCCTAGTAGAAATCTCTGAAATAAGGGTGCAGGGATGGTCGTGCTGGGACATCATAGCCAGCAGGCGACCATTTCTGTCCCCCTGTTCGAAGAAATGCTGCCTATCTCGGAAGGATTCCAGTCTGGTAACCTCCGTCAGGTGAAGTTGTAGCTCCCTCCGGGCCGCCGACAAAAGGTCGAAGTTTGCCGGAGAAGGGTTCTCCGCATAGACGGAGGATTGGTCCGTGACCGTCTGCTGCAAAGCATCTGTGGTGGATCTCTGTTCCCTAGCCACTGCGGCAATAGAGGAGATATAATGGCCTCTTGTAGTTGCCTTAAAGGCGTCCCAAGTCACATCGGGGGAGGCGGATCCCACATTCTGTTCCCAGGGCTGGATGTGAAACCCAACGCGACCCCAGTCTCCACAGTGCAGCACTCCGAGATGCCGGAGAGCGCAAGGTGACCATAAGGGGGGCATGATCCGAGAGGCCACTAGATAGGTATTCAGCCTCCAGGACCTCCGTCAGGAGAGAGGGATTCGCGAACGCCAGGCCTATTCTTGAGGCCGTTCTATATGAAGCCGAAAAACAGGAGTATGACCTGGCGCTCGGGTGTTTCCATCTCCATACCTCTGTAAGTCCCGCTGTCTGGGCCCAAGCTGCGAGGTCAGGCATATGAGACTTAGGAGGCACTGGCCGGTCAAGATCCGGAGACAGGATCGCGTTAAAGTCTCCTATGAGCAGGATCTTGGCAGGACAGAATGGGGTGATCCTGTCCAGCACCGAATAAAGAACCTCTGCTGAGAAAGGAGGAGGAATATACATTGTGACTAGAATGAATCTCTGAGAGTGTATCATTAATACCAATACCACATACTTGCCCAGAGGGTCTTTAAACACTTCCTCAATAGAGCATGGTAAATTTTTGTGCAACAGGATTGTGACTCCCCTGGCACCCAGGGCCTCTTCAGTGCCAATAACTTGCTGCCCATGAGGTGAGTTTCCTGCAACAGAGAGAAAAAAGGAGAGCCCGTTTAAATTTGGAGTTAAGTCCTCTCACATTCCACGAGAGGACTGAGAATGAGTCAGGGTGTCCCATGACTATGGCGGGGATTCAATCCGGGCCTTCCAGGAGTACTATAAATCTGGGAGAGGGGGCAGCTCATAAGCAGCAAGACAAATAGGAAGCAGCACCAACATTCAGTTGACAAAAAAGGCAGCTTAAGTACACATACAAAAAATATCAGAACAAAACATAACCCCTTAAGGCACAAAGGCGCCAACCCTGCTCGCATCTCACGGTCCACCCCGAACAAAAAAGGGAAAAAAAGAAAAAACAAAGCAGGGTGGGCCGTCGATGCTAGCCTATACCCATAACAATTAACCATTTAAACCAGTCGGCCTGAAGTTCCAGGGCACTACACCCTGTAAAGTTGCAGTAGACAAGTTACCACCTCCACCTGTCCGAGTACTGTTCACAGTCTCCAACAGAGGGAGGGATAGTGGAAAAGTGTGGGGGGGGGGGGGGGGGTGTTACGGGACCAGAGTACAGTTGTCTGCGAAAGGCAGAATCCAATCAAGGCAACCCCACATGTCATAGCCACCGGAGCTCTTCTATATCCAGGAGGTAAACATCAGGTTAGAAGCCAGGGTACAACAGACATAAAAGTAAATATGAAGGTAGACATTCTCTCTCCAATATATGTACAGCTCATCGTTCTGTTCAGGAGGCCGACAGGGAGGAGGAGAAGGGGGGAGTATGGGGAAACCCGGAGGGGGGAAAGGGTCAGCCGGCCCAGGACAACAATTTCAATGTGGGGAAAACATTATCCTTTAAAGCGAATCTAACCAATCTGAGGCCTCTTCTGGTGTGGTAAAGAAACGGGTGCGATCTCCATCTGTAACCCGGAGTTTGCTGGGATATAAGAGACCAAATCGTATGCCCTTTTCTCTCAGGCGTCTGTTGACTTCCGTAAAGGATTTGCGTTGCTGTTGAATTTCTTGAGAATAGTCTGGGAAAAAAGGAGAGTTTCGCATTTCCAAATATAACCTCTTGCTTAGCCCGGGCAGCAGACAGGATTTTGTATCTATCCCTGTAGTTAAGGAGGCGCAGCAGGAAGGGGCGCGGGGGTGCTCCAGGTTTGGGAGGGACCGGTGGGACCCTGTGCGCTCTCTCCACCACGAATGTAGGGGGCATAGGCCCCAGCCCCAGAGTTGTAGTCAGAAGATGTTCCGTGAATTCAGCTGGGTTGGAGCCCTCAGCTCGTTCAGGCAGACCGAGGATACGCACATTATTGCGCCTCTGTGTCAATGGCTCTGTTTTGGAGCGCTTTTACTTGTAGCTGCAGTGCCCTTAGCACGGTCTATAAATGGCGATTTGCTTAGCCGCAGTTGCGGGAGGGCACGCGCCACTGCGATATCCGCATTCTACAGAGGAAGAACAGGGAATCGCTGATGTAAACACAGCGGTTCTCCATTCGGACATCGGACATGACAGTGATCAACTGATCCATGTAATCGGGATCAGTTCGATCAGTCATGTCCCTGTCAGCCCAGCCCCTACACAGTTCGAACACAGGGAGGGGACACACTAAACCCCTTGATCACCCCCTTCGTGTTAAACCCCTTCACTGCCAGTGACATTTATACAGTAATCAGTGCCTATTTTTAGCTCTGATCTCTGTATAAATATCATTGATCCCAAAAAAGTGTCAAAAATGTCCGATCTGTCCGCCACAATATCGTAGCCCAGATTAAAAAAACCAAATGGTTTGTAGACGCGATAACTTTTGCGCAAACCAAACAATAAAAGCTTTTTGAGATTTTAGTTATCAAAAATATGTATATATCGGCCTAAACTGAAGAATTAATTTTTTTTTTTTTTAATTTTTTGGATTTGTATTATAGCAAAAAGTAAGAAATATTGTCTTTTTTCAAAATTGTTGCTTTTTTGTTTATAGCGCAAAAAATAAAAACCGCAGAGGTGATCAAATACCACCAAAAGAAAGCTCTATTTGTGGGGGGAAAAAAAAGGACGTCTGGGTACATCGCACGACTGCGCAATTGGCAGTTAAAGCGACGCAGTGCCAAATCACAAAAATGCTCTGGTCAGGAAGGGGGTAAATCCTTATGGGCTGAAGTGGTTAATGGTCATTTGGACATAAAAGCCCGTGGAATGGAAACAGGTAGCAGGATGTACAGTGCCTGTCATACTGACAGCTTACAGAATTTGTATGATAATTAGATGCAGAACAAAGCGAACTGTTCCAATCAAATACAAATGAAATACCGGGAAAAAAAAATAGAATTGCATTTCCAAGTAGTAATTTCTGGCTCTTTTCCAGTGTAGAATATATATTCAAATTAACTTAAAGCTAAATTATCAGACTTGCTGAAATGTATTCAAAGAATTCTTTTAGAAGGTATTCTTTACAGGTCCTGAAGAAAGTGTTGCACAAGAATTCCTCTAGAAATACATTCTATGCATTAAATTAAAAAAACCTCCTTTAGCCCCCCAGAGCCCCAGTTTTACTTACCTGAACCCCGTCTTTCCCCCGCTGGGAGGAGCGCACCTGCTCCAGCCGGTGTCTCGGGTCCTGATTGGATAGATTGATAGCAGCGCAGCCATTGGCTCCCGCTGCTGTCAATCAAATTGAATGACGCGGGAGTCCTGCGGTCTGTCAATGGATGCAGCAGCACTCGGGACCGCACCCGCACGAGTGTCCCCAGGGAAGCCCTTCTTCGTAGGGGCACTCGATGCGCGGAAGGGCCCCAATAGAGGAGGATCAGGGCCACTCTGTGCAAAACCCTTGTACAGAGGAGGCAAGTATGACGTGTTTGTTATTTAAAAAAAAATATATATATATATATATATATATATATATATATATATATATATAAGCTTTACAATCACTTTAAGGACCGAGCCTATTTTTGACACTTGTTTACAAGTTAAAATCTTTTTTTTTTGCTAAAAAAGTACTTAGAACCCCCAAACATTGTATATTTTTTTCAGACACCCTAGAGAATAAAATGGCGGTCGTTGCAATACTTTATGTCACACCCTATTTGTGCAACGGTCTTACAAACGCAATTTGTTTGGAAACAATACGCTTTTTTGAATTAAAAAATAAAGAAGCAGTAAATTTAGCCCATTTTTTTCTATATTGTGAAAGATAATGTTACACTGACTAAATTCATACCCAACATGTCATGCTTCAAAATCGTGCCCGCTCGTGGAATGGCGACAAACTTTTTCTCCATAGGTGATGTTTAAGAATTTCTACAAGTTACCAGTTTTGAGCTACAGAGGAGGTCTAGTGCTAGAATTTTTGCTCTCACTCTAACGATCGCGGCGATACCTCACGTGTGGTTTGAACACCATTTTTATATGTGGGTGTGACGTATGCATTCGCTTCTGCACGCAAGCTCGGAGAGATGGGGCGCTTTAAATTTTTTTTTTTTTTTTTTTTACACTGTCCTTTAAAAAAAAAAAAAAATTTGATCACTTTTATTCCTATTACAAGGAATGTAAATATCCCTTGTAATAGAAAAAAAGAATGACAGGATCTCTTAAATGTGAGATCTGGGGTCAAAAAGAACTCAGAATTCACATTTACACTTAAAAGCAAAAGAGAGAAAAAATAAATTCTCTTTTTTTTTTTTTAAACTGTCCCTTTAAGGCTGGAGGTGGAATTGACGTTTGATGTCGATCTGGTCCTCCAAGGGCATAGAGCTGAGCGGGGGCATCATTCGACTCGACTTCCTGCCCAACAGGGGAGAGGATCGGATCAGTCCTGCCGCTACTGACTGATCCAGTAAGCGGTGGAGACAATCGGGACGCGGCGGGAGGGGGGCACCTCTCTGCCGCCGATAAAAAAGATCTTGCGGCGAATCTGCCATGGAGGCCACTTTTATCTTAAAGCGGACCGCTTGCCATAAAAAAAAAATACCGGGGTTATGACAGCTATCTGCTGCCATAACTACTGTATTTAACGTCAAAGGACCGACAAGTATCGACGAAGGGTGGTCTGGAAGTTGTTAAAGAGACCTTGTCACCAGGATATTCATTTCAACATTTTTGCCATAATATACAATATGTGCATCTAGCTTATTTTATGCAGGTTATTTATCTGTAAAAGCCTCCCTTATATGGACATCTAAAAACCCTGAAACTGCTGCTAGGTGCCACCATCTTGGATGTGATGTCAGTAAACTTTTAACATGCTTCTTCCCTCCTCCCTGACTGCTACATAAAAAAGATATGTAGGGAGGTGATGGGAGGGGTGGAGTAGCTGGATCAGCACAGGGTGCAATTAAACACCCCCAGAAGAGGAGAGGGTTATGATGTGTAAGGAGAGACGATTTTGTGCTATGCAATTGATTCTTTTGAAATAGTCAAATTTGCTAGCTAGGTCAGAGGCGTGTTGCAACTCAAAAGAAAATCATTTATGGAAAGGGAAAACATATGGGAAAGATAAGCATTTAAAATACTTTTTCTATGCCAAGTGAGAAACTGCTATTCCTCGGCAACACTCCTCTTTATCAATTTATGTTCTTCCGTCTTTTGCATTACCTGCTGTAAATGTTCTTGTCATGAACCTGTACGGAGCTTCTACTGTATAGTCTGTACTGTAAGTCTTTAATAAAAAAAGTTATGGAATGAAAAAAAAAAACAAAAAAAAAAAAAAAAAACACTTGATTTTCCTACGCTTTTACCTGATTTTTTTTGGTTTCCCACAGGGTCACATTAAGCATGCTATCTGAAAAGACAAAAGCTATGCTTATGTTTGCTTACCTTAATTTTCAGCAGACTAGTACAAAATACATAAGTCAGCGACTTTATTAGGTATATCACCTGTTTAGAATTTGTCACCACCACACTCAGTAAAGAAAATACAGTGCCTTAAAGCAGTAATAAACTTAAAGTTTCCCCTTTCAAGGTAAAGGCATGATGTTACCGTGTGCACTGCATACTTGCACATTATGAAAGACTTACCTTGAAACAAAGCCCTGTCACTGCTGCAGAGGCTTCCATGTTCACTCTGTCTTCCTTCCGGGTTCGCGGGCTGCAGCCGCCTGAATGGCTGAGTCGCGATGACCTCACTCCAGCGCATGCGAGCTGGCACCTTGGCCACGGCACAGAGCTCTGAAGGAACAGCACGGGTATGCCGTTCCTTCAGAGCGCATGTGCTGGTGATGTCACCGGCTGCTGCTCAAAATAATATCTTCCAAATGGTACACATTTAGGAGATATTCGTGCTACCTACTGACAAGCTTTACAATAATCTTACCTGTATGTAAAAATCAAATGCAGGAGTTTATTACCACTTTAGCAGGACTAACCTATTCAGTTTGGCACACTAATATATCTATTGTCATTCAATATTTCTATATTAAGTGTTTAATTCACTAAAATCTACTATAATTCTAAACAATCCAGATTACCTTGGTAAAAATCTCATCATGGTATCTCCATCTCCTGTAGCAGCTGCTCCTCCCACTGAACTGTCTGCATAGGATCCAGCTCCAATGATTGGCGAGTCTCCCACACGACTGAAATTTTGCACAATGTATTTGTCATTTAAAAACCAAACCATCCATGGATAGCTTAATAACATGTGTTTCAATACATTGGAAGGGGCAAAAATGTGCAGTTGCCCATAACAGCAGAAAAAAAAAAAAAAAAACACATCTTAGTGACAATTTACAAATATTATTACACTTGGTATCACTCCTTATAATGCCGTAGCTCAGTGGTTCTAAACCTCAAGTACCCAAGCGGTCCATGTTTTCAGGTTTTCCTTTACTTTGAACAGCTGCTTTAACCCACTTACCGACCCGCCACCGTCCTTATACGGCGATACTGTGCCGTTGGTTACCGTTGTTATGGCAGCAGATAGATGCCATAACCCCAGTATCGTTTTAACGGGAGAAGGTCGACTTTCGGATAAAAGTAGTCTCTGTGACAAATTTGCCGCAAGATCACTTTTATTGGGAGAGGTGCCCCCCGCTGCTTTCTGTTTATCTCCACCGCTTACCGGAGCCGGCAGTAGCGGCGGAGACAATCGGGTCCTTTCCCCTCAATGCCTGGATGCCGACTGAGGGGAAGATGGCCCCACTCGGCCCCATACGTCACTTCCGCCCCAATGCTCTTTTTCAAATGACTATTTTTTTATTGCATTCTAATGTAAATGTGAGATCTGAGGTCTTTTGACCCCAAATCTCACGTTTAAGGAGGTCCTGCCAAGCTTTTTTTCTATTACAAGGGATGTTTACACATTCCTTGTAATAGTAATAAATATGACCCAATTTTTTTAAAAGGGAAAAAAAAAAAAAAAAAAAATTAAAGCGCCTTATCCCGCCTAGCTCACACGCAGAAGCGAATGCATACGCAAGTCCCACCCACATATGAAAACGGTGTTCAAACCGCACGGAGATATCGCCGCGATTGTTAGAGCGAGAGCAATAATTCTAGCACTAGACCTCCTCTAACGCAAAACTGGTAACCTGTAGACATTTTTAAACGTCGCCAATGGAAATTTTTATGTGCCAAAGTTTGTCGCCATTCCACGAGCTAGCGCAATTTTGAAGCATAACATGTTGGGTATCAATTTACTTGGTGTAACATTATCTTTCACAATATAGAAAAAAAATGGGCTAACTTTACTCTTGTCTTATTTTTGAACTCAAAAAAGTGAATAAAAAAAAATAGAAAAAAAAAAGGCGCTTGTAAGACCACTGCGCAAATACGGTGTGACAAAGTATTGCAACGACCACTATTTTATTCTCTAGGGTGTTAGAAAAAAATATATAATGTTTGGAGGTTTTAAGTAATTTTCTAGCAAAAAAAATGATTTAAACTTGTAAACACCAAATCTCAGAAAGAGGCTCTGTCCTTAAGTGGTAAAATCAATATCAATGACATTGTATTGATAGGAACCTTTTTTAGCCAAGGGAACTTCCCAAAACATGGCCCGTTGGGGGTACTTGAGGACTGAGGCTGAGAACCACTGCTGTAGTTAACTCTCACTGGCTATAAACGTGAGATCCTATGATGTGTCTAAAGCAAGCCATACATTATACAATTTTCTTTTCTTCAAGCACAGGTTGAAGGAAAAACAAATTGCTCCATTACCCCATAAACACAGTAAGTGCTGATAATAAAAACAGACCCTTCCCCACTCTATCCAAAATATGGTTTTAGATAAACTTTAATGAAAAAAGTAAGGGGGAAGATGAACTCGCACCCCCCCCCCCTCCTGAACTATGCCAGGCCACATGACCTCAACATGGTGGGTTAACTTGCCAGGGCAGACCCCCCCTTGGCAAAGCACCTTGTCCCCATGCAGAGGAAGACAATGGCTAGGATTGTAGGGGTCAGTGAGCAGGGCTTGTTGGAAATTGGAAGGTCTCTTTAACAAGAGGGGATACCCAGACACGACACCCCCAACCTGTGAATGAGTAAGCGGGAAAGAGTAGCCCTGCTCATTCACAAAAACAATGAATCAAGCCAACGTTTTTGATTAAAAATGTCAATCACACTGTCCAGTGATGCAGATCTATGCTAAATTGTGATGCCCAACATTCGCCAACCAAAATGAAAAAACTTGCCGACTGCCAACACGATCCCCTTCCAGGAGAAAGGGGGGGGGGGGGGTGGTGGTTTTTGAATTCCCCTCTTCCAAGTTGCAATAAGCCCCCTGTCAGATCACCCCCACAATCACCAGGCCAGGGTTGCGGGGGAAGAGCCCCTTGTTCTCATCAACATGGGGTAAGAGGTGCTTTGCCAGGGGGTGGGGTTCTCCTGGGCAAGGTACCCCCTCCCCCCAAAATATTGAGGGCATGTGGCCTGGTATGGTTCAGAAAGGTGGGTTAGGCCTTGCAAGTCTGGGGCTGAATTTCAGCTCTGTTTTAACCACTTCAGCCCCGGAAGGATTTCCAGCTTTAGGACCGGAGTCCTTTTTGCGATTCGGCGCTGCGTCGCTTTAACTGACAATTGCGCGGTCGTGTGACGTTGTACCCAAACGAAATTTGCGTCCTTTTTTTCCCACAAATAGAGCTTTCTTTTGGTGGTATTTGATCCCCTCTGCATCATTTCTGATCGCCGCTATAAACAAAAGAGCGACAATTTTGCAAAAAAAAAACAAAATTTCTTACTTTTTGCTAAAATACAAATCCAAACAAAAAATATAAAAAAACTTTTTTTTTCACCGTTTTTGGCCGATTTATATTCTTCCTCATATTTGCGATAAAAAAAAAACCGCAATCGGCGTTTGATTGGTTTGCGCAAAAGTGGTCACGTTTACGGATGATGAGAACTCATTTTTGGGGTTTTTATATTTTTTTATTTTTTACTAGTAATGGCGGCGATCTACGATTTTTAGCGGTACTGAGATATTTCAGCGGACATGTCGGAGCATTTTGACACCTTTTTGGGACCATTGGCATTTATACAGCGATCAGTGCTATAAAAATGCACTGATTACTGTGTAAATGCCATTGGCAGTGAAGGGGTTAACCTGCAGGGGGCGCTCTAAGGGTTAACTGTGTTCCCTGGACGTGTTCTAACTGTGGGGGGACTGCCCTAGCTGGGGAAGTGAAGTGGTCACAGCCTTCGTATACAGGAAGGCTGTGATCACAGCCCTTCCCCCTTCACAGAACGGAGGTCCGTGTTTACATACACGGACCTCCGTTCCTTCACTCCGGGGGGGGGGGGGGGGCATCGCGGGTAGCC
>BLSH010497037.1:140640-155220 GCA_018402905.1 Glandirana rugosa
TATGCAAGTCTCCCCCCCCCCCCCCCCATTTGGTATACACATGCACTGACTTATCCTGACAGCATGGAAGGCACTGGGGTTGATTTACTAAAGTCAAATAGACAGTGCAGTTGCACTACTCAAGGGAATTTACTCCAGAGATTAGTAAATGAGGGTAAGCTCTAACTTCCATCATCCAATCACGTGCAAGCAAAAGTGTTTTTTTTTTTTTTTCATTCATTTTCCTTGCATGTGATTGGGTATTCTTTGTAAAGTGGAGCTTCCCCTCATTGCGTAAGCTCTGGAGCAAATGCCCTTGCAGAGTAGAACTGCACATGCAAAATGCAGTGTATTTGCCTTTGGCAAATCAACCCCACTGGCTTCACCATAGTAGCCAGATGTGGCGTCACCCAGCTGTGTGCCAGGTAACTCCCCCATCTCTGCTGCACTGTGAACATCCAACACAAGAGGGCTGATTCCCCAAATGTCATCCTAAAGGAGGCTACACACACTACAAAAGGACACTGAAAAATGCGGCAGCTGTATTAGTGTGAAGCAATAGTAATAACATGTTAAGGGCCCATTCTCGCTACTGTGTTGCAGTAATGTATGGTCATGCAATTTTGTGATGCAATGCGCTTCATTCTAAATGGCACCCTAATGGATGTGCATTACAGCCCAAGATGAGGCGATACGCTCACTTGTGTGGTGCTGCCAGAAACCCTGCATAGGTTTCCTGGTGCATTCTGCGGTTTGGTCTATTAGGCCCCATTCACACTTGGAGATCTGGAATCACGTGGAGCAGTCGCTGTGATTCTGCCCGTAATTCCAAATTGCATGGCAATCTCTGCAAAACAGGCAACGCAGGTTTTGGTGGCATTCATTCTAAATGGCACCCCAAGCCAATTCTGCCATGCGACACGGCAATATGCGTCTTTAAAAACTGTGTGTCAAGCTTGTCATCCAAAGCTGATTGGGAGCTTTAATTTTTTTTGGGCAACAAATATGCATAGGGCAGCCCAATGAAGTGAATAGGCTGCCCTATGTGTCAGTAGGGTTGCCACATCATCCCTTTAATCTAGGACACATATGAACTACCCAGGTTGTTCTGAGGCTAATTTAATGCAGATAAGGCACCAAGTGAGTTTAATTACCAACTTAATCAGCCACAGAACCTGTGTAATTAATATGTGTCCTGGATTAAAAGCATGATGTGGCAACCCTATGCGTGACATGCCTGCATTAAAATCACAAGCAGGGGAACCCCAAGTTCCCACTATGTGAATGGGGCTGACAATGCGAACACACCACAGTAGTGTGAATGGACCCCATAGGAGTTGTGTGCTACTGGGGGAAGCATGTCCTGCAATGTCAGCTGACTGTGAGCTGCTATCACATGACACCTACATCACGTGCGCGCCCCAGTCTAGTCACAGCAAAAAAATGCGCGTCCCCGTTTCTTCACAATGGAACAGAGAGGAGTAACACATGCGCGCTCCCATGTCCCCACAGCGGGAAAGAACCTTTGAAGTGCACGCCCCCGTCTCCCCGCGACCCTGGCAAGGCTGCGCGCACCCCCCGCGTTCACCTGCTTGTGTGGCGCTCCGGAAGGGCCAGGTGTTGACGACCAGAGGCAGAGCGGGCTGGGAGTACACCGCACATAGCTGTGCCGCCAATACGTACAGCACCGGGGAGCCAGCCACCTCCATGGCCTGGCCACTCCCGGAAATAGAGGAGCGTGCACATTACAGGGGGGAGGGCTCAGTATGGGGCGTCATATTTGTAAGGTGCGGGTGCTCAGGGATGACACCGCGCTGTGGGCTCATACCGGTGTTAACTCGGCAGAACACCGGCTCTAATATTAAAGGCTTCGGTATACCGAGAGAGGAACTGGAGTGACACAGATATGAGCTCAGGTGTCCTCTGACCTTATCCATTTAATAACCTCCAAATGAACCACTTGCCCACTGGGCACCTAAACCCCCTCCTAACAGACCAGTTTTCAGCGCTCTCACAGTTTGAATAACAATTACTCAGTCATACTACACTGTACTCGTATGAAATGTTTGTCCTTTCTTCACACAAATAGAGCTTGTTTTGGTGGTATTTAATCACCACTGGGTTTTTATTTTTTGTTTTATAAATGGAAAAAGACTGAAAATGGAAAAAAAAATATGCATTTTTCTTCGTTTCTGTTATAAAATTTTGCAAATTAGTAATTTTTCTTCATACATTTTGGTCAAATTTTATATTCCTACATTTCTTTGGTCAAAATAACCCAAATAAGTGTATATTATTTAGCCTGTGAAGGTTATAGAGTCTACAAGCTATGGTGCAAATCATTGAATATTGATCACACTTGATATACTGACGGCCTATCTCATTTCTTGAGACACTAACAAGCCAGGAAAGTACAAATACCCCCCAAATTACCCCTTTTTGGAAAGTGGACACTCCAAGGTATTTAATAAGAGGCATGGTGAGTTTTTTGAAGTTGTAATTTTTTCCCACAATTCTTTGCAAAATTAAGATTTTTTCTCTCTCACAAAATTGTCATATTAAAGCGGAGTACCACCCAAAAATGGAACTTCCGCTTTAAGCACTCCTCACCCCCTTACATGCCACATTTGGCATGTCATTTTTTTCCTTCCCCTGTCCCTCTTCCTCCTTCCGCTTCGGGGCCACCTAGGCGACTCCTCCTCTCCCCTTATGCGGCCCCCTCCCTCCTAGCAATCTGGGACACATCACAGGTCCCAGAAGATCGCCTGGCCACTAGGAATGTGCAGCGCGACTCGCACATACGCAGTGCATGCCCCACTTGCAATAACGGCGCCCCAGGGAGGAGGGGAAGACAAGCGAGGCTTCGGGCGCAGCCATCGCTGGACCGGGAGACAGGTAAGTTACTGTTTATTAAAAGTCAGCAGCTACACTTT
The DNA here is from genome assembly GCA_018402905.1 of Glandirana rugosa. Lineage (NCBI taxonomy): Eukaryota > Metazoa > Chordata > Amphibia > Anura > Ranidae > Glandirana > Glandirana rugosa. Next base: position 143,553 of record BLSH010497037.1, read on the forward strand.
TTGTAGCTGCTGACTTTTAATAAACTAAAAAAGGAGTGGAACTCCGCTTTAACAGGTTATTTCTCACACCCAGCATATGCATACCACAAATTACACCCTAAAACACTTTCTGCTACTCCTGAGTATGGCGATACCACATGTGTGAGACTTTTACACAGTGTGGCCACACATAGAGGCCCAACATGCAGGGAGCACCATCAGGCGTTCTAGGGACATACATTGCACATATCATTTTCTGACTACCTCTTGCACTTTTGAAGGTCCTGGAGCACCAGGACAATGGAAACGCCCAAAAAATTAGGCCATTTCGAAAAGTAAACACCCCAACGTATATTCTATGGGGCATAATAAGTCTTTTGAACATGTCATTTTTCCACAAGTTTTTGGAAAATGTAGAAAGGAAATTAAAACGCATTTTTGTTTTACACAAAGTTGTCCATTTATACAATATTTCTAACACACAGCATGTACCTAGCAAAAATGACACCCTAAAATATATTCTGCTACTCCTCTCGAGTATAGTGATACCACATGTGTGAGACTTTTACACAGTCTGGCCACATACAGAGGCCCAACATGCAGGGAGCACCATCAGGCCTCCTAGGGGCATACATTTCAAATCTAATTAACTACCTATTACACTATTGTGAGGCACTGATGGGCACTGTATTGGCACGGATGGGCACTGTAGTGGCACGGATGGGCACTGTAGTGGCATGGATGTTTCACGGATGAGAACTGATGTGGCATGGATAAGCATGAATGGGGGTGGATGAACCATGGATGGGGATGACTGAGCACGGATGCATGGGTGAGCATGCATGGGTGAGCATGCATGGATTGGTTGGATGGGTGAGCACAGATGAGGCTGGATGGGTGAGCACAGCTGGATGGGTGAACACGGATGCGTGGCTGGATGGGTGATGGATGAGGCTGGATGGATAGATGGGGGGTGCAAACTGGCACATAGCAGTGCTGTGGGCACTTCAGATCCTGCCCACAGCTCTGCTGCTTCTAATCTCTCCCCCCTCTCCTCTCACACTGCACTGATCGGTGCGGAGAGGGGAGAGACAAGCCAGATATCCGCCGGCTTATTTACATCTGATCGCTCTGTCATTTTTACAGAGTAATCACGTGATAAACGGCCGATGCGAGCGGCCATTTACCGTGTTGCGCCGGGTCTCCCGGACCCGGCGGTCACGGATGCTCCCGGGTGCGCGCCCCAGGGGGCACGTGGGATTCCGATTCTGGGAGGACGTTATAGGACGCCCTCCCAGAACAACTGATCCACCTTGCAGCCGTGTATTTACATTACACGGTCGGCAAGTGGTTAAAGGAGAAGTCCAGCCAAAGCTGGTTTGGCTGTACATCTATGGATCATAGAAGTGCAATTCATTTTACACTCCTGTGACCCGTGCTGAAGTCGGCTTTCCGCTGATGTCACGGATATCAGTCTAGGCACTGCGTCATCACGACAATGAGAGTCTGGATCTGCCTGGTGTCTGGATTGACACCCGTCTCAGCAAACTGCTAAGAGCCTGAGGAGGAAGATGAGCAGAGAGCTGTAACTGACAGTCTACAGCTCAGTGATTGGCGATGTTCAATTGCTCGGGCACTGGGGGACAGATGCAGCATCCACCGAGGTAAGTATGAATGGGCGACAGAGTGGCTCATACAACGGCGGCTGCGATAACTAGTGCTGGGAGGGCGGGCCCAGGGAGCGGGTGTGGCGGACTCAATCACCGCCGGCTACCTGCGATGCCCCCCCCCCCGCACTGAAAGAACGGAAGCCGTGATCATCCTCTTTCCCCAGCCAGGGCAGCCCACACACAGTTAGAACACGCCCAGGGAACACAGTTAACCCTTAGAGCGCCCCCTGCAGGTTAACCCCTTCACTGCCAATGGCATTTAAACAGTAATCAGTGCATTTTTATAGCACTGATCGCTGTATAAATGCCAATGTTCCCAAAAAAAGTGTCAAAATGGTCCGACATGTCCGCTGCAATATCGCAGTACCGCTAAAAATCGCAGATCGCCGCCATTACTAGTAAAACATTTAAAAAAATAAAAACCCCAAAAATGAATTCTCATCGTCCGTATACCAAAAATATGAGGAAGAATATAAATCGGCCAAAACCGATGGAAAAAAATGTTTTTTTATATATTTTTTTTGGATTTGTATTTTAGCAAAAAGTAAAAAATTTGGGGTTTTTTTTGCAAAATCGTCGCTATTCTTTTGTTTATAGCGGCGATCAGAAATGACACAGAGGTGATAAAATAACACCAAAAGAAAGCTCTATTTGTGGGAAAAAAAGGACGCAAATTTCGTTTGGGTACAACGTGGCACGACCGCGCAATTGTCAGTTAAAACGACGCAGTGCCGAATCGCAAAAAGGGTCCTAAAGTGTGAAATCCTTCCGGGGCTGAAGTGGTTAAAGAAGTTGTAAAGGCAGAAGGTTTTTTTTTTATCTTAATGCATTCTATGCATTAAAATAACCCTTCTGTGTGTAGCACCCCCCCTCCCCCAGCACCCCCTAATACTTACCTGAGCCCCATCTCTGTCCAGTGATATCCACGAGTGCCTTGGCCATCCGGGACTCTCTCTGATTGGCCGAGACACAGCAGCGGCGCCATTGGCTCCAACAGCTGTCAATCAGGGGAGAGAGGAGCGGGGCTGACCGGCAGCTCCATGTTTAAATGGACACAGGGAGTTGTGACTCGGCTCAGGTGCCCCCATAGCAAGGTGCTTTCTGTGGGGGCACTCAACAGGAGTGAGGGGCCTGGAGCAGCGAAGAGGAACCTGAGAACTGCAATAGGGCAGGTAAGTATAACATGTTTGTTATTCTTTTTTTTAAAGAAAACAAGGCTTTACAATCACCCCGCGTACATGGGCCAAATGTCGGGAGACATCGGCCAGTTCAATAAAAACCTGCTGACATTCAGCCCGTGTGTATGTCAGCCGGTCCGACAGAAGCCAGCCATTTGGCTTCTGCCAGACAAGCATGCTGGAAAGTTTGACAGGTTTTAGTGTGTACCTTGCTTTAGTGTGAAGTTCCGCTTTGAAGTGGTGGTAAAATCCCCCTGGACACTTGTAGCTACAGGTAAACTTATAATACAGTTTACCTGTGGGTACAAGGAATATCTCCTAAATGTGCACCTTGTAGGAGATATTCACTGTCTCTGCAGCCAGTGATGTCACAGCCGCATGCACTCTGAAGGAACAGCATACTCGTGCCATTCTTTCAGAGCCCTGTGCCCTACACAGTGACTCCCACACGCATGGGCGGCAGTGACTTCATTGCAGCTTGGGCACTCAAAAGACTGGACCCAGAAGGAAAACTGAGTGAACATGGAAGCCCTGTCAGTGGCGACAGTGCGCCACTGGAGGGCTTTGTTTCACGGTCGCATACTAGCACATTATGAATTAACCCTGCAGGAAGAAGATTTGTTTTCTTTCCCCTCAACTTTACTTCCGCTTTAAAGGACAGGTCTACAGTATACAGGTAACCTGCCTGGGCTTTCTTCATGTTGTTTTTATGCAGTGGAATATAACTTCTCCCACCCTGTCTAACCAGTTCATGCAATCAGATAAAGTGCAAAGTTTTGTAATGCACAGCATCCATCTAATTGCCTTGGAGTACTGCACTTTGCAAGTCACCAGCAATTGTGCACTTTTTTTTGCAGATGGAAAATAAGACCATATTCTGCTCTACAAACTCTGCATGTCCTAGGCTAGTAATAAAAAAAAAATCTGTTCTGATACATTAGTCCTGTCAATTTAAGAAGGTGTTTCTAACAATAAATTGTTATGAGTATAAAATACACCTATCCACAGAATCTCTTTCTTCAATTCAAACCTCACCATCATGGGCAAGACAAAAGAGCTGTCAAAGGACATCAGGGACAAGATTGTAGACCTGCACAAGACTGGAATGGGGCTACAAGACCATCAGCAAGAAGGTTGGTGAGAAGGAGACTGTGATGGAACCGCTTGGCACCTTGAATAGGTGCTTTCGTCCGCCAAATAGCGCCTCCTGCCTTCCAAACCGCTCTGAGCAGACCGAGAGCTAATACCAGCCCTTTTTACCCCAATCATCATGCACAGACAAGATGTGGGGTAAAATCCAAAGGAATGCCTCTTTATTGAAACAACAACCAACAAATACTATAAACATTAAAGTTCCACCCATAGATGAAACTTCCATGGATTGGATTCCTTCCCCCCTCCGGTGCCACATTTGGCACCTTTCAAGGGGCAGAGGGGAGCGGATACTTGTCATATCCAGGTATTTGCTCCCACTTACGCAATGTCCTGCCCCTTCCCCCCCCCCCTTCTGGGAGACACACAGGTTCCAGAAAACAGCAGGGACCATTCAGAACGTGCAGCGTGACTCACGCATGCACAGTAGGAAACAGGATGTGAAGCTGCAAGGCTTCACTTCCTGTTTCCCTTAGTAAGGATACTGGCGCCTGCACCTGGAGCTGAGGGATGGCTTTGGGTGCTGACATTGCGGGCTCCCTGAACAGGTAAGTTTCCTTATATTAAAAGTCAGCAGCTACAGTATTTGTGGCTGGTGACTTTTATTTATTTTTTTTCCCAGGTGGAACTCCGCTTTAAGCTAATTAAACAACTAGCCACCCAGACAATGTTGTGATTAATCAGACTGCTGGGCTCCAAGGTCACAACAAAGTACATTACACATCACATCCCACAATAGTTTGCAACAGACAGAAACAATAGGTGAGTTAAATAGCACAATAAACTGACGATGTGGGGGGGGGGGGGATACTGTTGAGGTGATAGTTAGAGACAATTGTTATTTAGATGCAAGTCTGGTTGTATAGACCCTGTGTGGTCAATGTGTGCCAAATTGTTGGCACCAATTTTTTACAAAACAATAAAAAGAAAATTAAAAAAAAAAATAGCGCAATAAACACGTAAACAGTGATCTCCCCCCTCCTCAGACTAGTAGGCGATAGAAGACCCAGGGCTTTCCAGATCTCATTAACCAGCTTTCTTTTTTCACATACATCTGTTTACCAGGTTCAAGTTGGCAGAGACCATCATGGTTTCCCTGAGTGTTAAATGTCATATTGTCCTTTTGCATTACATAACAGGACATCTTCCTAAATGCTTGTAGCTCCTCCAAATGCCAGGGCCCATAGTCATGTATATGGGTCCTCCAGTTCCCAGAGTCTGTGTATTTTTGGAGTCATGAACCTGAATCAAAAACAAGACCACTCCAAGGATCCCCCAGTCATACACCTGCCAAAGAGTAGTGTTCCCTTAAAAGCCAGGGCCCATAGTCAGTAGGCCAGAGGCTAGTCCGCAGTCCCCTCTAAAAGCCTCTGTCCTGGGTGAGTCTTTCACAGAAACAACTGTTGCAGTGATTGTTCACAAATGGAAGAAATACAAAAAATAGCCATCAATCGTCCTTGGTCTGGAGTTTCATGCAAGATTTTGCCTCATGGGGTAAGGATGATCATGAGAAAAGTGATGGATCAGCCCAGAAGTACACGGGAGGAGCTTGTGAATGATCTGAAGGCAGTTGGGATCACAGTCACCAAACAAACCATTGGTAACACAATATTCCACCATGGATTGAAATCCTGCAGCACCTGCAAGGTCCCCCTCCTCAAGAAGGCACATGTACAGACCCATCTGAAGTTTGCCAATGAACATCTAAATGATTCAGAGAAGTATTGAGAGAAAGTGATGTAGTCAGACCAAAATTAAGCTCTTTGGTATTAACTCAACTCGCTGTGTTTGGAGGAAGAAAAATGCTGACTATGACCCTAAGAACACCATCCCTACAGTCAAGCACGGAGCTGGAAATATGTTTCTCTGTTAAAGGTACAGGCCGACTTTGCTGCATTGAAGGGCCAATAGACAGGGCCATGTATAGATGTAGGTGGTAATACCGCGCTAGAGTCCTGTTGGATAAAGCAGCAGCCAATATACACAACACAGGTATAGTAAAGAACACAATGATAAATAGAAGGCTGCGCTAAATTAAACCAATAGAAGAACACTGGTTGAGTAATGTCTAGAGATAATGTTAGGTTCAACAAGTGAATAGACAAATCCCAATCTGATGACAATGACTCTATATATCATATGTTGAGTAACAGTCCATGAAAACTTTATTAGTTGAATAGCAGGAACACCCGATGCACCAATCTGTTAGTATATTACTATTAGAGAAACGAGATCCACATATATCCTTCAGAATGATGACAATCCATGTGGTAAAGATATTATGACACCCGGTGCGCCGAACAAATACACTCTGGGAAATCCGCCACCGATTAAGGGAGAGGCTTACCAGATGTAAACAGAAATGCACTTATGGCTTTTCCCCAGCCAAGGGTATATGGGCCAGATTCACTTCAAACTCCCAATAATATAGGACCTCACAGCATATATCGGGCAGTTGCGGTATCTGAAGAGGAAATACAGATATTGATATCGCAACTGCCTGAGATATACTGGGAGATCCTATATTATTGGGAGTTTGGAGCAAATCTGGCCCATATACCCTTGGCTGAGGAAAAACTTGGGAGTGTATTTGTTTGGCGCACCGGGTGTCATAATATCTTTACCACATGGATTGTCATCATTCTGAAGGATGTATGTGGATATTTTTTCTCTAATAGTAATATACTAACAGATTGTTGCATCAGGTATTCCTGCTAACTAATAACATTTTCATGGACTGTTACTCACTATATGATATATAATCCCTGATTTACTATAACTCCCAAATCTACTCCAGCAGTGCCTTAAAATAATTCCCAATTAAAGGCAATTAAGACTTCAACTCTCACAAACTGGGAGGAAATCTACACACATCAGAGCTCTCTTTGCCTGGGAAGATGCCTCTCAGATCACATGTTCTGCACACTGGATGTCAACTGGGATCGAACTTGTGACTTCAAAATTCCTCTATTTAATGCTTGTATGCAAGTTAATTGCCATGAAAACAACATTACCACCCCCTCTCTCTAATTTTAACAGCCTTAGCCCTAGGGGACATGTCTCAATAGAAAAAAAAAGTTTTTAAATCGAAAACAAAAATATTCCTTTAAATATTGTGCTTGGGGGTCTCTTAGTATGGATCTCTATGATGTTTAGAACAGTGCCACCACAAAATGACATTTGTAAAGGAAAAATTGTCATTTAAAATCACTCGCGCTTGTAATATATTGCTGGTTCCCTGCAATATAGATAAAGATCATTGAAAAAGCATTGTGTTGGGGGTCCCCCCCAGTCCATACCAGGCCCTTCAGGTCTGGTATGGATTTTAAGGGGAACCCCACGCCACATTTTTAAAAAATGGTGTTGGGGTCCCCCCAAAATCCAAACCAGACCCTTATCCAAGCATGCAGCCCTGGCATGGCAGGGGAGGTGGGGACGAGTGAGCGTGCCCCCTCCGAACCTTATCTGGCCACATGCCTCAACATGGAGAGGGTGCTTTGGGGTCTGGTTTGGATTTTGGGGGGACCCCAACGTAATTTTTCCAAAAATTTGGCATGGGGTTCCCCTTAAAATCCATACCAGACCTGTAGGGCCTGATGCAGACTTTGCAGGGGACCCCTACCCAAAATTTGTGTTTAATTTTGGCGTGGAGTTCCTCTTAAAATCTATGCCAGACCCTTATCTGAGTGAGAATGCACTGTATCTATTCTACACAGTGGAGTAGTTGATAGCACTTTCGCCTAGCAGCAGAAGGGTCACTGGTTCAAATCCCAACCACAACACTACCTGCCTGGAGTTTGCATGCTCTCCCTGTGTCTGCATGGGATTCCTCCGGGTACTCTGGTTTCCTCCCACACTCCAAAGACATGCTGGTAGGTAAATTAGATCCTGTTTAAATTGGCCCTAGTATATGTATGAATGTGAGTTAGGGACCTTAGATTGTAAGCTCCTTAAAGGGTAGGGACTGATGTGAATGTACAATATATATGTAAAGCGCTGCGTAAATTGACAGCGCTATATAAGTACCTGAAATAAATACACTGCATGCAGCCTATTATATATACCAGACTGTACATATATATTCCTACACTGACTGTATATACAGTATACTACATGCCACTGCCTAACCTTTTGCTATCTCCGCCCACTGTGTAAGTGGCCTTATATAGTGTGGGCGTGGACTCACACCCACTGAGCAATCATTTGGCCAATCATGGCTCTCACAGCAGAGCAGAGCATGCTGTGATTGGCCAAAGCATGCAGGTCATGTGCATGCTTTGGCTAATCAGAGGGCAGCATTCCCCCACAACTTCACTGCATTATTGGCCGCTCAAATGTCCCACGAGTGCCCCATAATGTTCGGGATTCGGCAACCCCCCGATGTTCAAGTCCAACATACGTTTGACTCGAACCGGGGGACCATCCCTATTGACCATGGATGTACATTGCGAGACACTTTAACATAAAAGATTGGACAAAAAAATTTTTAAAAACATTTTTACACTTTTTAGGTGAATGGGTATGATGTACCCAATACCCATTCACATGGGGGGGGGGCAGGATCTGGTAGCCCCATTGTTAATGGGGGCTTCCACATTCCGATCAGCCCCCCAACCGCAGACCTCAACAACCATGGTTGTCGGGAAGAGGCCCTTGTCCCCATCGACATAGGTACAAGGTGCTTTGGGGCAGGGGGGACACAGAGCCCCCCACCCCAAAGAACACCCCCCTCATGTTAAAGGCATGTGGCCTGGTTTGATCCAGGTGGGGGGTGGCCCTCACTTGTCCCTCCATTCTGTCCTCAAGGCTGCATGCTCAGAAAGGGTCTGGATTTTGGGGGGATCCCCTGCCGTTTTGTAAAAAAATTTGGAGTGGGCTTTCCCTTAAAATCCATCCCTGAGCCAAATGGCTTGGTATGGATTGGGGGGACAATACACTATAGCCACAAGCAAGTTGAAATGACATTTTTTGATCAATGTAGGGGAGGATGTGGGAGCTATATGTGGTGTGGGTGGCGTTCATTGATTTGTTTATTTGGCGTCACCACACAATTGCTTCCAGCCCATGTGCACACAGCACTTCCTGTTTACAGCCACATTACACTTCCTGCCGATGTACATCTCTAAGGACCATGCAAATATAAATGAGAAGAGGACTTATCAGTGCTGGTTCACACTAGTGCAATGCGGGAACCCTGCAAATCCACTGCCGGTTCCTGCCTCACACCCGACTTAGACAGTTCACACTGCCATATGCAAACTGCTGGGTGTGTCAATAGAAAGCTAATGACACCCCCAAATCAGTTTGCAGATCGCACTGCAAACTGCAAATTCGGACAGGAATGGGATTGCATGGATGTGAACACCCATGTGATCTGATTCTGCTGCGTAACAAAAAAAGGGTCCTGTGCGAGTTTGGTCAGGATGCGATGCAAATTCAGCCATACTATCTGTATGGCTGAATTTGCATTGCACAGATCGCATGTGATTTGCATTGCAGTGCGAATCACATCCGATCTTGGACACCGCAGCAGTGTGAACCGGCCCTAAGGAAGGTAATCCACTTCCCCAAAACCACCACCTCCCGAAACAAATTAAAAAAGTTACAAAAGGGAACAAGCAAAATCAATTTCATTTTATTTTGCCAGCAGAAACACAAGTATGTACATATTTACTGGCATTAAAGTATTTACAGTATATACACATTTAGGAAAACAGTTAGCAAATTGGTTCAAAGGATCCTGCTCATAGGAGCTTACAATCTAAAATTGGACTAAACCTTACAGTGGACACACCTTTACTTTCACAGTGCATAACCGCCCACACATTTCATAAAATGACTAAACACCCACATGACATTATTAGCTGCAAAATTACAGAAAGATAATTAACAGTCATTCTAACAAAGCATTACAACATATTAAAAAAAGGCACATATTCAAACAATAACACCCACCGCCCCCGACATTCTACACACATACATTGAGTATTTTATTCTAGAAGAATGCATGGTAAGACAAACAATACACACCCCAATCAGACAGCATAGTCAAATCAAGCCACTTTTGATGGTCAAAATGCACAATAATTTCAGCAAACAGCTCTAGTAAGGCATTTGTCATTAGCAAAATATTCCTTCCTCCCACAAAAACCACAACAACAAACCTAACCTCTCATCAGGCCAAACCAACACCCCCTACTAAAGTGCCTTATATAAGTTAGCACACTGATACACGCCCAATAGAAGCACACACCCTCCAGTATCTTTCAAATTGTCTTTTTCAAATGTATTTCACCTGAGAGGCTGCAATACCCAATACTATTTGCTGTGTTAACCCTTGGATATGTTCATCAGATCAGTATAACTCCAGGACAAAATTCTAAGTCAGTGGTTCTCAACCCTGTCCTCAAGTACCCCCAACAGGTCATGTTTTCAGGCTTCCTATTATTTTGCACAAGTGATTTGATCAGTTTCACTGCCTTAGTAATTACCACAGCTGTTTCATCTGAGGGAAATCCTGAAAGCATGACCTGCTGGGGTGCCTTGAGGACTGAAGTTGGGAAACACTGATCCAAGCAACAGTTTTCTAACCAGATTTACCTGTGCAGTGTAAACCCTACAATTTGAAATGTCCAAGTCGCTGGCTGCAATGAGCTTCCAATTTAAAGTCCCAAAATAACTTGCTTACATTACAGACTATTTGGACAAGAGACTAATAAAATGCCAGCCTGTCTTTGGATTGTGGTGAGAAACCCAACCAGGTGTTTATTATAAACACAAGTATTAGCATATCCGGGATGTAAACCAGCAACCTTTTGGGTGCCAGGTGGATTGATTTGCTAGCCACTTAGCTAGTGAGCAGTGAGCATATGTGTTGTCCATCACTGTGGTGTGAATCAGCCCTAAGTCCATAGCCATGTTCAGTATCACAAGTAATAAACAATAGATTGTCCTAAGTATTGGGAAACGTGCCTTTACACACACATGAACTATAATGGCAGCCCGTGGTTTAGTATAGAGTTGGGCCACCATTTGCAGCTATAGCAGCTTCAACTCTTCTAGGAAGACTGTCCATAAGGTTTAGGAATGTGTCTATGGGAATGTTTTGCCATTCTTCCAGAAGTGCATTTGTGAGGTCAGGCACTGATGTTGGATGAGAAGGCCTGGCTCGCAGTCTCTGCTCTAATTCAGCCAAAACTTGAGGTCAGGACTCTGTGCAAGCCAGTCAAGTTGCTCCACACCATCCTCCCTCATCCATGTCTTTATGGACTTTGCTTTGTGCACTTGTGCGCAGTCATGTTGGAACAGGAAGGGGCCATCCCCAAACTGTTCCCACAAAGTTGGGAGCATGGAATTGCCCAAAATGTCTTGCTGATGCCTTAAGAGTTCCCTTCACTAGAACTAAGGGGCCAAGCCCAACACCTGAAAAACAACCCCACACCATAATCCCCCCTCCACCAAATGATTTGGACCAGTGCACAAAGCAAGATCCATAAAGACATGAATGAGCGAGTTTGGGGTGGAGGAACTTGACTGGCCTGCAAAGAGTCCTGACCTCAACAAGATAGGACACCTTTTGGATGAATTAGAGCTTAGACTGTGAGCCAGGCCTTCTTATCCAACATCAGTGCCTGACTTCACAAATGCACTTCTGAAAGAAGCTGTTATAACTGCAAAGGGTGGGCCAAC
>BLSH010497037.1:183511-199008 GCA_018402905.1 Glandirana rugosa
TGGAATGATGTAAGAATGACGTAGGTCGTTACACGTACTCTCGGCTCCGAGAAAACTCAGAGAACGAGGAGCAACCGAGTCTATGTCGTCACCATCGGTTACCCTCCCTCGTCCCAAACCACGACTCTGGTCGAGACGCATAGAATACCTGTGTGTCTCGTCCCGAGCCCTCACTCGTACGTGATCACGGGGGTATCGTTCGTCGAACGATACCCTCGTGAGTCGCCCCCTCCTCGGTCCTCACGGTCCCCCCCTTGGTCCTTGTTCTCCTCGTGTCTGGTCCATTCATACTGTACAAACAATAATTTCTTTACGGTGGAGGTGGAGTGACACCACAGCACTATTTCAGAAACTGCACTACGGCACTTTGGGTGTTTTCAATTAAAGACTTTTATACAGCGCTGCACCTTTGATATTATATAATGTTACAATATGGGCCAACTGCCATCCAACCAAATACAAAATTTCAAGTGATACTAAAGGCTTGTTTTTTCTTCTTCTTTAATAACAAACATGTCATACTTACCTGGTCTGTGCTCCTCTTGTTCCTGGTTCCCCCCCTGGCACTCCTGGCTCCTCCCCCGCTGAGTGCTCCCATAGCAAGCTGCTTGCTATGGGGGCACTAGTGCATGCTCACTCCCGAGCCCTGCTCTGTGTGTCCATAAGATACGCAGAGCTGGTCTCAGCACCAAACCCTGCTCCCTCCCATTGGCTACCACTGCTGTATCTGAGCCAACGAGGAGCAAGAGACTCAAAAGAGCCTCGGCTCTCATGCACATTGCTGGATGCAGTAAGAATGTAGTAAGGTTAAAAAAAAAAACACTTTAAATAGTAGCCCCTGTTTAGGACAAGGGGGCTGCAGTAATAGATTGCAGCTTACCAATTCTTAAAGTGGTTGTATACCCAATTTTATAACTTTTACCTACAGGTAAGCCTATAATAAGGCTTACCTGTAGGTAAAATGAATATCTCCTAAACTTGTACGGTTTAGGAGATATTCCCCCTGAAAGGTGGCGCCGACGCCACAGTGCATGCGCCGTGATGTCCCAGCAAAGGCCCGGCGCATAGCGCCGGACCTTGCCAGAAAGTCAGCCGGAAAAAAGAGCTCCCGCGCGCATGCGCAGGAGTGACGTCTGAACCCGGAAGGAAGCCCCAAGGGAAGATGGAAGCTCCCTCTGTGGGTACCGAGCCACCCGGTCGGATCTTCGTTCTGAGGTAAGTATTTCATAATCAGCTTGTATGCGGTGCATACTAGCTGATTATGCCTTTGCCTTACAGGTTTTTTTTTTTCTTTTTCACAAGATGAGTATACAACCGCTTTAAATAATGTGGATGCATTCCTTTTCTTTATTCTTTTTTATTTTTTTTCCCTGTGCGTTCACCTGGTGATCCAGACAGTAACTCATCACCTGAATTAGGGTGCCTATACTATGGATGAAGGAGCAACAGAGACACCCTTGGACAGCGGCAATGTCAGTCTGGGGGAGGATAATGTTAGATGCAATAGCAGAATTTGATACACTGGCAAATTAAAGCCACACTTCACCTAACACTTTTTAAGCAGTTGCAGTAACAGTTTTTACATAAGTAAAAGCAGATCATTGGAATCAGTCCTCTAACTGCCACTTCTGCAGGACATCTTGTTCTGTTGAAAAACAGCAGATTTACTGGCTAAATCACCAGGTAAAAATAAAAGGACAGAATGCCTAAAAAGGGAAACTAATTCAGCAATCACATCTAAGAACTAGTAAGCTGCAATTTAAATAATAAATTCAATTTAAATGTAGCTACTGCAAGATGGCATCAAGAGGACATAAACAAACAGAGCCATAGACTACCTAGTTCCCTGTTAATACCCAGGACCCAGACTGTCACATCATTTCCTGCCTATAGAGGAGGAGAGCTATTCTTCCTGGACAGAGCAGAGGATCTTGGGACTTGTAATCCTGCAGTCAACACTTACTGTATTTTAGAACCCCTACGGAACTACAAATTCCCAAAAGTTGATCTAGCAAAAGATTATGAGAGAGCTTATATATTTGACTGCTTCTGGTTGGCTCAATCACTCAGCACAGGGACATCAAAGAGGGCAGTTGGAGGCTGCTGCTCTTTAAATTGCATGGCTGTAAATAGTTTGTAACCCCCCAAGAGTTTACGTGAGCCATTCTTAAGGTACTCAATACAATTGTGGTTATTAAAATATGGTGTCCAATTCAGTTTCTTACTCTGTGCTGGGTAATATTGGTAACTGTTTTGGTGAACCTTGTTGGTATAACCCATGCCTGAACCTAGAGTGCCAGAAGGGTTGAGGAGTTTGCAAGGTCCAGGCAGCACCAGAGGACAAACATCATCCAGCAACTCCTACATGGGTGGCACTACATAATTAATAATGCATGTTTGTTTTTGTGTTTAATACCACTTAGGATGTGGGCTTTGTTTCCCTTATGCATCCAAAAGCTTCAGTACATGTGGACTGTCTAAAATATGAGCATAACAGTAGATCTGCACTTTTTGGATGCCTCAGCATGTCCAGATGGCCCTGTCTCCACAGGAGAATACATTGAGGGTTTGTTCCTCCTCTGTCATTCTATGTCATTCATATGATACATTTGACCCTGTGTGCCTATGAACAAAACCCTTCTGACTGCAAGAGAGAAAATATTAAATATATTTATATGTAAAATTCCATATTTATCTGCCTGAACAATATATGAAAAAATGCTATACAGGTATAAAACCTTTAAACAACCATGTCATGAAAACAAAATCCTCCAAAAGAACATATGGATCCCCTATTAGACTGTCTGTTGGTGGATACATATGTTTTTATCATTGTGTGACTGTCTGTTTGCGAAATTTATATGCTTTATATTAATGTGTGATAACATGACAGCTGCTATTCGTTTTATTTTATTTATTTTAGTGCAGCCATGTGTTTGTCTGTGTGTGTACAGTATACTGTATATACCAGGGTTCTTCAAAAGGTTTACACACTTTTTTAAAAAGTTTCACAGCCATCTTCACCACAGCATGACAACTCTTATACTAAACTGCAAGGTCAGCTAGCTTGCCAGAGCGCGGGGGCGGGGTTGGGCCAGGCCGCGTCGTTTATGCCTTTGAAGGCAGGAATACGGGTGCAAGCAGCTTGCTATAGGGGCATTCAGAGAAGAGGAGGTTCGGGCCTGCTCTGCAATTTAATTGCACAGAGCAGGTAAGCATACACCTGTTTCTTTATTTTTTTTTTTTTTTTTTTGTAAAGAATGACTTTACTATTACTTTATGCCTGGCTTTAGCATGCTAATTTCAGCTACACACACTCTTCTACAACCGTAATCCATACGTTTCAGACCTTAGATCAGCCCCAAATGCATGAATAAACCTCTGACCTCTTATCAGCTCCAATGCATGCATGCACTTCAGACCTTAGCTTAGACCCAATCCATACTGTTCAGACCTCAGATCAGTCCCAATCCATATAGAGTATCTCACGAACACCCTTCACATTTTTGTAAATATTTTATTATATCTTTTCATGTGACAACACTGACGAAATGACACTTTGCTACAATGTAAAGTAGTGAGTGTACAGCTTGTATAACAGTGTAAATTTGCTGTCCCCTCAAAATAATTCAACACACAGCCATTAATGTCTAAACCATTGGCAAGAAAAGTGAGTACACCCCTAAGTGAAAATGTCCAAATTAGGCCCAAAGTGTCAAAAATTTGTGTGGCCACCATTATTTTCCAGGACTGCCTTAACCCTCTTGGGCATGGAGTTCACAGGTTGCCACTGGAGTCCTCTTCCACTCCTCCATAACAACATCACAGAGCTGGTGAATGTTAGAGACCTTGCGTTCCTCCACCTTCCATTTGAGGATGCTCCACAGATGCTCAATAGGGTTTAGGTCTGGAGACATGCTTGGCCAGTCCATCACCTTTACCCTCAGCTTCTTTAGCAAGGCAGTGGTCGTCTTGTTGGTGTGTTTGGGGTCGTTATCATATTGGAATACTGCCCTGCGGCCCAGTCTCCGAAATGAGGGGATCGTGCTCTGCTTCAGTATGTCACAGTACATGTTGGCATTCATGGTTTCCTCAATGAACTGTAGCTCCCCAGTGCCGCCAGCACTCATGCAGCCCCAGACGATGACATCACCATGCTTGACTGTAGGCAAGACACACTTGTCTTTGTACTCCTCACCTGGTTGCTGCCACACACTCTTGACACCATCTGAACCTAATAAGTTTATCTTGGTCTCATCAGACCACAGGACATGGTTCCAGTAATCCATGTCCTTTGTCTGCTTGTCTTCAGCAAACTGTGGGCTTTCTTGTGCATCATCTTTAGAAGAGGCTTCTTTTTGGGATGACAGCCATGCAGACCAATTTGATGCAGTGTGTGGCGTATGGTCTGAGCACTGACTGGCTGACCCCCCACCACTTCAATCTCTGCAGCAATGCTGGCAGCACTCATATGTCTATTTCCCAAAGACAACCTCTGAATATGACACTGAGCATGTGCACTCAACTATTTTGGTCGACCATGGCAAGGCCTGTTCTGAGTGGAACCTTACTTGTTAAACCGCTGTATGGTCTTGGCCACCCTGCTGCAGCGCAGTTTCAGGGTCTTGGCAATCTTCTTATAGCCTATCTTTATGTAGTGCAAAAATTCTTTTTTTCAGATCCTCAGTGAGTTCTTTGCCATGAGGTGCCATGTGTAACTTCCAGTGACCAGTATGAGAGAGTGAGAGAAATAACACCAAATTTAACACACCTGCTCCCCATTCACACCTGAGACCTTGTAAGACTAACGAGCCACATGACACCGGGGATAGAAAATGGCTACTTGGGCCCAATTTGGACATTTTCACTTAGGGGTGTACTCACTTTGTTGCCAGTGGTTCAGACATTAATGGCTGTGTGTTGAGTTATTTTGAGGGGACAGCAAATTTACACTGTTATACAAGCTGTACACTCACTACTTTACATTGTAGCAAAGTGTCATTTCTTCAGTGTTGTAACATGAAAAGTTATAATAAAATATTTACAAAAATGTGAGGGGTTTGCTTACTTTTGTGAGATACTGTACTTCAAACCCTAGATTACCCCTAAAGCATGTGTAAGTTGCTCCCTAGAGAGCTGCTGCATTTTTGGGTCCTTCTGCTTCCTTAGTGATGACCTGCCCTGAACGGATCCCATCACTCACTGACCAGTTACATTAAGGCACCATTTATATGGGACACTGTTTCAATCTCCCCTGAACGTTTTATCTAAAACGTCCGTTTTGCAGCGTTTTGCATGCCGCACTTAGCCGCGTTTTGCCGCGTTCGTGTCTAGAAGCGTTTTTGAAACCATAAAATTATTTATTTATTTTTTTAAATGGAAATGCCTGTAAGCGAAACGTTCCAAGATGCGAGTTACCATGTTTAGGCGTGTGTACAAGCTGTTTGGAGTTTCAAATGCGTCTGAACTGGCGTCTGAACCCATTTTTTTGCGTTCCAAAAAAAGCCTCTAAACTCAACTGCCTGGAAACGACCTTAAACAAACCTGTGTAAATGTACTGATAAGATAACATAGAGGAGAGTTCAGGGGCAGCTAAAAAAAACGTCCAAATGCCTCTAAACATTTGTTTACCAGCAGCAGTGTAAATGAGGCCTTAAGTGAGCTTTATTTCATAAGAAAATAAAAGCTCACAAAAGAAGTTCTGTTTAAACAGTGTGGTTGAAACAAGGTTAAAGCTGAACTAAAGTCGGCATTACTTAACTCTCCTTCAACGTTCTTTGGTCCCTCATCAGTGACAGCAGCTTTTTACCCAGCTTCTTCCGAGTCCTCGGCCATCCTGTATGGTGAGATGAAACCATTCCTGTGCATGTGCAGGAGTTCAGGCATCCCAGCACACTAGATCTGTGCTAGAATGTAAAATGAGCTGCACATGCCCAGCTCAGTGTACGTTCTATGGAGGACTATAAGCAGGGGCATTGGAAGGGGGGGGGCTTGAGCCCCGAGTGCCCCCCCCCCCCAAAAGCCCCGGGTCTCAGGCATGCAGAAATGTATTATTAGCCCTGAGTGCTGGCTAGAGGTCTGGGCCGGCAATAGTGATGGTCTCTGCCACCATTTTGCAGAAGACCAGCTCTTCTGGAGCCAGGTCACAGACCGACAGCAGGCCACGGGGGTTGGCGGCAGTCTACTGGTAGCCACCTAGCCGGTTCCACCTCTCATTTGTTCCCCTCGGCGAGTGACCAGGTGCCAGGAGAGCTGGTCTTCTGTAATGGGCCACCTGTGATGTAAGAAGGCACTCTAATGGGGACACCTGCAATGTAAGGAGGCACTCTACTGGGGACGCCTGAGATGTAAAGAGGCACTCTACTGGGGATACCTGAGATATAAGGAGGCACTCTGCTGGAGGCATCTGAGATGTAAGAAGGCACTCTGCTGGGGACACCTGAGATGTAAGGAAGCACTCTGCTGGGGGCACCCGTGATGTAAGGAGGCACTCTGCGGGGGATACTTATAATGTAAGGAGGCACTCTGCTGGCGAAACCTGTGATGTAAGGAGTCACTCTACTGGGGGCACCTGTGATGTAAGGAGGAATTCTGCTGGGGACACCTGAGATGTAAGGAGGCACTCCGCTGGGGAAACCTGTGATGTAAGTAGGCACTCTGCTGGGGACACCTGTGATGTAAGGAAGCACTCTGCTGGGGACACCTGAGATGTAAGGAGACACTCCTCTGGGGACACCTGTTTATGTAAGGAGGTACTCCGCTGGGGACACTTGTGATGTAAGGAGGCACTCTGCTGGGGACACCTGTGATGTAAGGAGGGACTCTGCTGGGGACACATGTGATGTAAGGAGGCACTCCGCTGGGGACACCTGTGATGTAAGGAGGCACTCTGTTGGGGACACCTGTAATGTAAGGAGGTACTCTACTGGGGGCACCTGTGATGTAAGGAGGCACTCTGCTGGGGACACCTGAGATGTAAGGAGGCACTCTGCTGGGGACACCTGTGATGTAAAGAGTCACTCTACTGGGGGCACCTATGATGTAAGGAGGCAATCTGCTGGGGACACCTGAGATGTAAGGAGACACTCCGCTGGGGCACCTGTGATGCAAGGAGGCACTCTGCTGGGGACACCTGTGATGTAAGGGGGCACTCCACTGGGGGCACCTGTGATGTAAGGAGGCACTCCGTTGGGGACACCTGTGATGTAAGGAGGCACTCTGCTGGGGGCACCTGTGATGTAAGGAGGCACTCCACCGGAGACACCTGTGATCTAACCAGGCACTCTACTGGGGACACCTGTGATGTAAGGAGGCACTCTGCTGGGGACACCTGTGATGTATGGAGGCACTCTGCTGGGGACACCTGATGGCATCTGGTGGCAAATGACACACTCAGGGCTCCCACTGATTCTGCATTATGGTGAGTTGAAGTATATTACAATGTAATAATAGAAATGATGCACTTCAATCATCCTGACACAATAACAACCATGGTGCTAGGATGATTGAAGCGCTAACACCAGGTGTTTCTTTATCTTTATCTGCTGATTGTTAAACTTTCTGGAATATACATATTGCTATTGTGGTGTAGAATCTGGGCCTGCTGACCCTCCATCCCTCTTTCTTTAATTCCTTCTCTCTCCTTCCCTTCCTATCGCTTTCTTTTTTCCTTCCTCCATCCCTTGTTCATCTCAGACTCTAACTACACCCCTTGAGCCACGCACCATTTAAGCCACGCCCGCTGTTTCATTTAAACCACGCCCATTTTTGCCGCAACACATTTCACACGTCGCATTTCTTCGGGCTGAAGCCCCTGGTCTTTTTCCCACCTGGAAACCCCCTGACTGTAAGTATGCAGGTACGTTTATATTATTGCACAAGAGACAATGCAAAAAAGAGACACTTAATATCAGCCACTAACACTGTTAAGAATGGATTTAAAAGAAACAACAGTATGACCTATCTATAGTTATGAGGCCCTGACTACACCCATGGAAAATAGGATATGCAATGTGAGAGTATTTGTAATCAAAGGTAATACCCCATGCTCCCTTGGATTCTGGGCAGATTTTCCAAATGGCAGCAAAGTCCCAAGGTTGCCAGAAAATCTAGCACAAGTAAAAGGTGGACAAACAGCATCTCACAACTGATGCTGTATAGGTGTTCTCAGGTGAACAGTATATTCCCCCAAAGGCCAGGTGAGAGGTCACACCACACTCTGGGGCTCCCCTCGCTCCCCTCTCAAGCCTAGTTTTTCTCCCTCTGTGAAGTGCATAGTTCCAGTCCCTGTCAATCCCGCTGGAGTTTTCTCCTTTCTGCAGAACACAACACAGTCTCTCCAGACTCTCTCCATCTCCATCCTGCACTCTGCATCCTGTATCACTATGCCACCTTCTTTGCTTTTTGGGCTCCTGGCACAACACAGCACTCCCACAGTCCATAGCACAGTCTGGTCAGCACAGAGCGGAAGCCCTCAGGGGGTCCCCCCTAGATCTGAACCGTGGTCTCTTCATCCAACAAATCCACACAGTCACAATCCCCTCTGGTGTTTGTTGAGTAGGGGTTGATCCAAGGTGACCAATCAAATTTCTCTCTTCATCTCTTGTCCTGTCAGCTGTCCATCAAAGACTAGGGAATGAAAAAACAAGCGGCAGTGATGAAACTTGGCTATGCCGGGTTACACATGAATGCACTACAGACCTCAGATCAGCCCCAATCTATACATTTCAGACCTCCAATCAGCCCCAAGACATGCACTCAGTTTGGAATGTAAGATCAGCCCCAAGACATGCATACAATTCAGATGTCAGATCAGCCTCTAACAATACAATATAGACCTCAGATCATACTAATCCATACAGAAGCCATACAATTCAGACCTTAGATTACTCCCAAACCTTGTACCTTTGGTAACACGGCGTACCACTGTAGATCTGTAAACATGTTACTTTAGCACTTAGCAAGCATCCTCAGCCACTGGTGGTCTTTCTCTGACTTTGGGGAGGTTGGTGGGCCAGTCTTAGTAATTTGCAGCCTAGGGAGCTGTCGTTTACAGCCAGTGCCATTGTGCACCAGCTCAGAAGGCATCACATGCTGCTTTAGACCTTTCAGAAGATACCTTGTGGTGGATGTTGCTTTAGGTTTAATATGCTTTTGATTGATACAAACGCACTTTTTGGTTGTATATACGGTGCCTTTATAGCATTGCATTGTAGATTAAAATGTGTGAGGCATAAATATACATTGTCATTAACTGATAAGGCTACAGAGGAAAGGGTCATACTGAAAAGTGTTCATTTTAACTCAACTTGGGACTAAAATGCTTTTGCTGAAACGTTTCTTTAGATAGGGGGAACTTGTGCTTTTATGATAAAAGAAATATGTATCCCACGGAGAAGAGATTTAGCTGTTCCTTGCATTTTGCTTATCTCGTTAAACGTATGCTGATTATGTTGTTTGTAAGTATAAAGGATCTGTACGTTTACTGGGGGTTTAGATGAACACAAGTCTCTGTGCACGTTGCTTTGTCTGACTGATCCCGGGATTCTAAATAATACATCTCTAATCATCGTGAATTTAACCTCTCGTCTGGTGACTTCCTCAGTATTCATGGCCAGCAGCAAGTGTGTGACTTTCTCTTTGTTCTGACCCTTATTCAATCATCAGTGGCACACACCAGGAGCGTCCTCTTTCTCTTTTTATTTTAAACATTAAACCCTGGTGTGTGACATTAGAAATCAACCTAAGATAAAAAGAATAAAAAAGGATCCTTTGGAATATAAAATTGGATTCCTTGCTGGTGGCATAGTAATACTGACCTTAAATCCTGTTTTATCTGCGGGGATTATTATTACTAACTTTCATTAGTTTGGCAAGGATTTGTACTACATTTTGAACTGAGTAGAAAAAAAAGACTTAATGCTCATCCAATCCAAATTCTTTTATGCACACTGAACAAAAAATGACGGTAAATTTTGTAGGGGAGAAATGACTATATCTTCAACTCCATCTAGTAGCCAACATGTGGTAAAGCTTTCTGAAACACTTCAATGTGAAAACTATACCACATTTTGGCCACTAGTTGGAGCTGAAGATATGGGTATTAATCCCTTACAAAAATTACAGTCACATTACTTTCAACTAGGGTGGCCACCTCATCCCTTTAACCACTTAAGGACCGGAAGGATTTCCAGCTTTAGGACCGGAGCCCTTTTTGCTATTCGGCGCTGCGTCGCTTTAACTGACAATTGTGCGGTCGTGCGACGTTGTACCCAAACGAAATTTGCGTCCTTTTTTTCCCACAAACAGAGCTTTCTTTTGGTGGTATTTGATCCCCTCTGCGTAATTTCTGATCGCCGCTATAAACAAAAGAAGAGCGACAATTTTGCAAAAAAAAAACAAATTTCTTACTTTTTGCTAAAATACAAATCCAAAAAAAAAATATAAAAAAAAATTTTTTTTCACTGTTTTTGGCCGATTTATATTCTTCCTCATATTTGCGATAAAAAAAATCGCAATCGGCATTTATTGATTGGTTTGCGCAAAAGTGGTCGTGTTTACGGATGATGAGAATTAATTTTTGGGGTTTTTATTTTTTTTTTATTTTTTACTAGTAATGGCGGCTATCTGCGATTTTTAGCGGTACTGCGATATTTCAGCGGACATGTCGGAACATTTTGACACTTTTTTGGGACCATTGGTATTTATACAGCGATCAGTGCTATAAAAATGCACTGATTACTGTGTAAATGCCATTGGCAGTGAAGGGGTTAACCTGCAGGGGGCGCTCTAAGGGTTAACTATGTTCCCTGGGCGTGTTCTAACTGTATGGGGGCTTGCCTAGCTGGGGAAGGGAAGTGGTCACAGCCTTCACGTACAGGAAGGCTGTGATCACAGCCCTTCCCCCTCACACAGAGCGGAGGTCCGTGTTTACTTACACGGACCTCCGCTCCTTCACTCCGAGGGGGGCATCGCGGGTGGCCGGCGGCAATGGAAGCCGCCGCACCCTGGCCCTCCCCGGACACAGTGAGCGCGCGGGCGCGCCTCCGGCGGCGCGCACGCGCTCACTGTGCGCGATCTGGCGGCCGCCGTCGTATGACGGCGTTTTGCCTTACAGAGCCACTTTGCCGCCGTCAGATGCCGATCGGCGGTCGGCAAGTGGTTAAACCCGAACACATATGAATTACACAGGTTCTGAGGCTAATTTATTGCAGATGAGGCACCAAGTGAGTTTAATTGCCACCTCAATTAGCCATAGAACCTAAGTAATTAATATGTGTTCGGGTTTAAAGGGATGAGGTGGCAACTCTACTTCAGGGGTAGGCAACCTGGGGCCCTCCAGCTGTTGCAGAACTACAAGTCCCATCATGCCTCTGGGAGTAATTGTAACTGCCAGCCTTGCATTGCCTCATGGGAAATGTAGTTCCACAACAGCTGGAGGGCTACTGGTTGCCTACCCCTGCTACTTTCAACATGCATGAATGCTTCTGACATTTGTGCAACAAATATTTTATAAATAGAGCCCCTTAGCTGCAGTCTTTTTTCTCCTCTTCTTCACTGTGCAGTCTGCTTATCTAGAGCTGCCTTTCCTTGTTCCTGGCAGCTAAAAAGAGCAACAGGCAGCAAAAATGTTTTTAATTAATTCAGAGGTGTCGTGCTAATAAGCCGGATAAGTGCAACAAATGAAGCCCATGAATAAAACACGTGAAAAGACATAAAGTGTGTGATTAAATACTCCAGAATAATCCAATAGTGAAAAACAATAAATCCATTTTTTCTTTTGCATGAATGTAAATGTCCTTAAATCTTGATATCAGTCAGCAACCAACATAAATGACATACAGATTTTCCATACAGTTGTCACTGTGAGCATGCAATTTGATGTGTGTGATGCATCCACCACCAATGGATAAGGTGTATGTTTACCCCTAAACATTGACACACCTATCATGGGTGGTCAAAAATAGCAGGTGAGTAAGACTTTCCTTCAAATCCTGGATACATCCGAACCGGGAGGGGGCCACGCTAGAATCTCACCAAACTCTGCTCCTCTCTCACCATAGGTCACAAATCCAAAGAATTGTTAAATCCAAAGATAAAGGAAGGGCATAGTGTGAATCCATATAACAAGTGGTAAAAATGTATTTAACCGCTTGCCGACCGCTGATCGGCAATTGACGGCGACAAGGTGGCTCTTTCCCGCAAATCGCCGTCATATGACGGCGGCTGCGGGATCGAGCCTAGTGAGCGCGCGCGCACCGCCAGAGGCACGCCCGCGCGCTCACTGTGTTCGGGGAGGGCCAGGGAGCGGGTGCGGCGGAGTCGATCTCCGCTGGCCACCCGCGATGCCCCCCCCCCGGAGTGAAAGAACGGAGGTCCGTGTAAGTAAACACGGACCTCCGTTCTGTGAGGGGGGAAGGGCTGTGATCACAGCCTTCCTGTACATGGAGGCTGTGACCACTTCCCTTCCCCAGCTAGGGCAGCCCCCATACAGTTAGAACACGCCCAGGGAACAAGGTTAACCCTTAGAGCGCCCCCTGCAGGTTAACCCCTTCACTGCCAATGGCATTTACACAGTAATCAGTGCATTTTTATAGCACTGATCGCTGTATAAATGCCAATGGTCCCAAAAAAGTGTCAAAATGTTCCGACATGTCCGCTGAAATATCGCAGTACCGCTAAAAATCGCAGATCGCCGCCATTACTAGTAAAAAATAAAAAAAAATAAAAAAACCCCAAAAATGAATTCTCATCATCCGTAAACGCGACCACTTTTGCGCAAACCAATCAATAAATGCAGATTGCGATTTTTTTTATCACAAATATGAGGAAGAATATAAATCAGCCAAAACCGGTGAAAAAAAATGTTCTTTTATATTTTTTTTTTTTGGATTTGTATTTTAGCAAAAAGTAAGAAATTTGGGTTTTTTTGCAAAATTGTCGCTCTTCTTTTGTTTATAGCGGCGATCAGAAATGACACAGCGGTGATCAAATACCACCAAAAGAAAGCTCTATTTGTGGGAAAAAAAGGACGCAAATTTTGTTTGGGTACAACACCGCACGACCACGCAATTGTCAGTTAAAGCGATGCAGCGCCGAATCGCAAAAAGGGCTCTGGTCCTAAAGCTGGAAATCTTTCCGGGGCTGAAGTGGTTAAAATTCACTTACATCACAGATGACTTTGCAAGCATGATAATAAAGAACTTCCACGGAGTATGAGGTTGCTCTTGTGCAGCGGTATCGAAGTGTAGCCGTCGCCCGAACAGTTTCGTCCCCTAAGCATCACCTATACTAAAAGTGCCAGGGGGCACTGTAGGGGGAGGAGAAGAAAAAGATAATTGCAATAAGACTGCACTTATCCTTAACCAGTTAAAGACCGGCTCGCGTACATTTACTGCTGCAGAGTGGCAGCTTAATGCTAATCGCCGTTTATAAACGATTCGCGCAGGCACGTGTAGGGGCCGAGCACACACCCCGGCGTGCTCTCATGCCCGCGGCACACTCCGCTCCCTCAGTGTGACCGCAGGTCAAATGGACTCGATGTCCGCTGGCGACCTGTGATCGCCTACTACACAGGAAGAACGAGAAACCTCCGATGTAAACATGGCAGTTCCCCGTTCTGTCAGTGGGCATGACAGAGATCCTGTCATCGGGATCAGTTAGATCTGTCATGCCGCTGCCAACCCAGCCCCCACACAGTTAGAGCACGCCTAGGGAACACAGTTAACCCCTTGATTGCACCCTGCTTTTTTTTAGATTTGATCTCTGTATAAATGTCAATGGTCCCAAAAAAGTGTCAAAAATGTCCGATATGTCCGCCACAATATCGCAGTCCCCATAAAAATCGCAGATCGCCGCCATTACTAGTAAAAAAAAAAATTTGTAAAAATGCCATAAATGAATTCTCATGGTTTGTAAATACGGCAACTTTTGCGCAAACCAATCAATATACGCCGATTGTGATTTTTTTTACCACAAATATGTAGAAGAATATATATATCGACTAAAACTGATGAATAAATTTGTTTTTTATATTTTATTGGACATGTATTATAGCAAAAAGTAAAAAATATTGCTTTTTGAGTGCGCATGCGTCGGCCTCCGTGATGGCTGCTTGATCGCGGAGCTCCGGGCTACCCCGCCACCAAGTGCCCTAACCAGCAGCCATCCGGGTCCATCCACCCCAGTCCAGGCGCCCCTCGATGCAGGGAAGGCAGCGGAGGATTAGCGGGACCCCCCCGGAGTGATTGGAGGCGGACGCCGGGGTCAGCCCAAAATCGAGGCCGCGGCTGCGGCCTAGTCACGGACGCGATCAGAGCGGGCGGACCTCATCACAGCATCAGGCACACTAAACCTCAAGACCAAAAGGTGAGGAAGACCCCCTGGCAAGATCGCTCCCCTCCAGGACCAGTGACAGTGGGCTTTTTTACAGATATACATAGGAGGTATCTGTCCCTGAAAGACCTAGGCCCGCATAAACAAGCCCCGCGCCACGCGGAGGGCTCCTGGGATCCCCTACTCTGTGGTCTCCTCGCCCCCCCTGTCTATTGCTTAAGAATCCTTCACAACTAGGGGGCCAGAGATAGACCTTACCCAGCATATCTCTCTATAAACACGCAGAGACTATACTGGACCTGCACCCAGCTCTCCCTCATATTCCCTCCACCATTACCATCACCCCTCCTCCATTTTGGGCTTCACCTTACTATCTTATTATCCATGTATGCAGCAGCAGTAAGAAGGGACTTATCTAAGCATCCGGGGTTTACTAACCATATCTCAGACCAAGCCCCTCCGCCCTCTCTAAACCAGCAGGTCCCCAAGGACTGTGACTTTCCTGAGGATATGGAGGCAGGGGCAGAGGGGGGCTCCCGGGTCCTTCCCGATCAGGACCCGCCATCTTCAAACTTCCTCCCCCCTCAAAACACGTCCCCGGCATCTACAGTGTCTCTCCTGGAAAGGACCTTGGAAGAAATGTTTGCGTCCCCGGGGGGAGTGGGGACCCCGGACCCTGACGCCCCAGCAGCCTTGGGGACTCCCACCTCAGCCCCTCCGCCAGAACTGCGTTTCATGATGGAAACCTTCTCTAAAATGCTGGCGAAGGGCCTGGCCCAAACGGCGTCCCAGATCACTTCAACAATCCAAGCTGACTTGCAGAACCTGGGCTCCAGGATTGAAGTGGTGGAACAAAAAACGGACCAAACCATAGCCAGAGCGAACCAGAATACGGCAAGACTCCAAGAACTTCAGGATCAGCTGGAAGCAGCCCACTCCAAAATTGACGACCTGGAGAACCGGTCCCGCAGATACAACTTTCGCTTAAGGGGGGTCCCGGAAAACATCAAAGATGTACAGGAGACAGTTCGTTCCTTCATTAAAGAAATCATCCCGAATATCCCTGATCACAAACTGGAACTGGACAGAGCTCACAGAGCCCTTCAAGCTCCTCGCACGGATGGACTTCCAAGGGACATCATTGTTAAACCCCATTTCTTTTC
>BLSH010497037.1:199018-244242 GCA_018402905.1 Glandirana rugosa
CACCAATCTTCAACTCCATCTAGTAGCCAACATGTGGTAAAGCTTTCTGAAACACTTCAATGTGAAAACTATACCACATTTTGGCCACTAGTTGGAGCTGAAGATATGGGTATTAATCCCTTACAAAAATTACAGTCACATTACTTTCAACTAGGGTTGCCACCTCATCCCTTTAAACCCGAACACATATGAATTACACAGGTTCTGAGGCTAATTTATTGCAGATGAGGCACCAAGTGAGTTTAATTGACACCTCAATTAGCCATAGAACCTAAGTAATTAATATGTGTTCG
The DNA here is from genome assembly GCA_018402905.1 of Glandirana rugosa. Lineage (NCBI taxonomy): Eukaryota > Metazoa > Chordata > Amphibia > Anura > Ranidae > Glandirana > Glandirana rugosa. Next base: position 199,312 of record BLSH010497037.1, read on the forward strand.
GGTTTAAAGGGATGAGGTGGCAACTCTACTTCAGGGGTAGGCAACCTGGGGCCCTCCAGCTGTTGCAGAACTACAAGTCCCATCATGCCTCTGGGAGTAATTGTAACTGCCAGCCTTGCATTGCCTCATGGGAAATGTAGTTCCACAACAGCTGGAGGGCTACTGGTTGCCTACCCCTGCTACTTTCAACATGCATGAATGCTTCTGACATTTGTGCAACAAATATTTTATAAATAGAGCCCCTTAGCTGCAGTCTTTTTTCTCCTCTTCTTCACTGCGCAGTCTGCTTATCTAGAGCTGCCTTTCCTTGTTCCTGGCAGCTAAAAAGAGCAACAGGCAGCAAAAATGTTTTTAATTAATTCAGAGGTGTCTTACTAATAAGCCGGATAAGTGCAACAAATGAAGCCCATGAATAAAACACGTGAAAAGACAAAGTGTGTGATTAAATACTCTAGAATAATCCAATAGTGAAAAACAATAAATCCATTTTTTCTTTTGCATGAATGTAAATGTCCTTAAATCTTGATATCAGTCAGCAACCAACATAAATGACATCCGGATTTTCCATACAGTTGTCACTGTGAGCATGCAATTTGATGTGTGTGATGCATCCACCACCAATGGATAAGGTGTACGCTTACCCCTATACATTGACACACCTATCATGGGTGGTCAAAAATAGCAGGTGAGTAAGACTTTCCTTCAAATCCTGGATACATCCAAACCGGGAGGGGGCCACGCTAGAATCTCACCAAACTCTGCTCCTCTCTCACCATAGGTCACAAATCCAAAGATTTGTTAAATCCAAAGATAAAGGAAGGGCATAGTGTGAATCCATATAGTAAGTGGTAAAAATGTATTTAAAATTCACTTACATCACAGATGACTTTGCAAGCATGATAATAAAGAACTTCCACGGAGTATGAGGTTGCTCTTGTGCAGCGCTATCGAAGTGTAGCCATCGCCCAACCAGTTTCGTCTGAATAGACTTCTTCCTGGAGCAAAAATGTTTTATAAATAGACCCCTAAGTATCACCTATACTAAAAGTGCCAAGGGGCACTGTAGGGGGAGGAGAAGAAAATGATAATTGCAATAAGACTACACTTATCCTTAACCAGTTAAAGACCGGCTCGCGTACATTTACTGCTGCAGAGTGGCAGCTTAATGCGAATCGCCGTTTATAAACGATTCGCGCAGGCGCGTGTAGGGGCCGAGCACACACCCCGGCGCGCTCTCATGCCCGTTGCACACTCCGCTCCCTCAGTGTGACCGCAGGTCAAACGGATTCGATGTCCGCTGGCGACGCGCGATCGCCTACTACACAGGAAGAACGAGAAACCGCCGATGTAAACATGGCAGTTCCCCGTTCTGTCAGTGGGCATGACAGAGATCTACTGACCCCTGTCATCGGGATCAGTTAGATAAGTCATGCCGCTGCCAACCCAGCCCCCAAACAGTTAGAGCACGCCTAGGGAACACAGTTAACCCCTTGATTGCCCCCTGCAGGTTAACCCGTTCTCTGCCAATGACATTTATACAGTAATCAGTGGCTTTTTTTTAGATTTGATCACTGTATAAATGTCAATATACAATATATTGTCCTAAGTATTGCGACACCTGACTTTACACACACATGAACTATAATGGCAGCCCAGGGTTCAGTATATCGTTGGGCCACCCTTTGCAGCTATAACAGCTTCAACTCTTCTGGGATGGCTGTCCACAAGGTTTAGGGGTGTGTCTATGGGAATGTTTGACCAGTCTTCCAGAAGCCCATTTGTGAGGTCAGGCACTGATGTCGGACGAGAAGGTCTAGCTTGCAGTCTGCACTCTAATTCATTACAAAAATGTTCTGTTGTGTTGAGGTCAGGACTCTGTGCAGGCCAGTCAAGTTCTTCCAGGCTCTATCTGTATCAGCTCTGTGACTCACAAGCTAACACATCTGCCTAACAGAACTTAGTTCCTGGGTTTGAATCCCAAACCCACCACTTCATGTAGAGATGTTGTTTGTTCTCACTCAATTGGTAAACATAACTCATGGCTGAGGGGGCACTGTAGGGGGGGGAGAAGAAAAGGATAATTGCAATAAGACTGCACTTATCCATAACCAGTTAAAGACTGGCTTGCGTACATTTACTGCTGTAGAGTGTCAGCTTAATGCGAATCGCCGTTTATAAACAATTTGCGCAGGCACGTGTAGGGGCTGAGCACACACCCCGGCGTGCTCTCATGCCCGCGGCACACTCCGTTCCCTCAGTGTGATCGCCTACTACACAGGAAGAACGAGAAACCGCCGATGTAAACATGGCAGTTCCCCGTTCTGTCAGTGGGCATGACAGAGATCTACTGACCCCTGTCATCGGGATCAGTTAGATAAGTCATGCCGCTGCCAACCCAGCCCCCAAACAGTTAGAGCACGCCTAGGGAACACAGTTAACCCCTTGATTGCCCCCTGCAGGTTAACCCGTTCTCTGCCAATGACATTTATACAGTAATCAGTGGCTTTTTTTTAGATTTGATCACTGTATAAATGTCAATATACAATATATTGTCCTAAGTATTGCGACACCTGACTTTACACACACATGAACTATAATGGCAGCCCAGGGTTCAGTATATCGTTGGGCCACCCTTTGCAGCTATAACAGCTTCAACTCTTCTGGGATGGCTGTCCACAAGGTTTAGGGGTGTGTCTATGGGAATGTTTGACCAGTCTTCCAGAAGCCCATTTGTGAGGTCAGGCACTGATGTCGGACGAGAAGGTCTAGCTTGCAGTCTGCACTCTAATTCATTACAAAAATGTTCTGTTGTGTTGAGGTCAGGACTCTGTGCAGGCCAGTCAAGTTCTTCCAGGCTCTATCTGTATCAGCTCTGTGACTCACAAGCTAACACATCTGCCTAACAGAACTTAGTTCCTGGGTTTGAATCCCAAACCCACCACTTCATGTAGAGATGTTGTTTGTTCTCACTCAATTGGTAAACATAACTCATGGCTGAGGGGGCACTGTAGGGGGGGGAGAAGAAAAGGATAATTGCAATAAGACTGCACTTATCCATAACCAGTTAAAGACTGGCTTGCGTACATTTACTGCTGTAGAGTGTCAGCTTAATGCGAATCGCCGTTTATAAACAATTTGCGCAGGCACGTGTAGGGGCTGAGCACACACCCCGGCGTGCTCTCATGCCCGCGGCACACTCCGTTCCCTCAGTGTGATCGCCTACTACACAGGAAGAACGAGAAACCGCCGATGTAAACATGGCAGTTCCCCGTTCTGTCAGTGGGCATGACAGAGATCTACTGACCCCTGTCATCGGGATCAGTTAGATCTGTCATGCCGCTGCCAACCCAGCCCCCACACAGTTAGAGCATGCCTAGGGAACACAGTTAACCCCTTGATTGCCCCCTGGGGGTTAACCCGTTCTCTGCCAATGACATTTATACAGTAATCAGTGGCTTTTTTTTAGATTTGATCACCGTATAAATGTCAATGGTCCCAAAAAAGTGTCAAAAATGTCCGATATGTCCGCCACAATATCGCAGTCCCCATAAAAATCGCAGATCGCCGCCATTACTAGTAAAAAAAAAAAATTGTAAAAATGCCATAAATGAATTCTCATGGTTTGTAAATGCGGCAACTTTTGCGCAAACCAATCAATATACGCCGATTGTGATTTTTTTTACCACAAATATGTAGAAGAATATATATATCGACTAAAACTGATGAATAAATTTGTTTTTTTATATTTTATTGGACATGTATTATAGCAAAAAGTAAAAAATATTGCTTTTTTTTTTTCAAAATTGTTGCTCGTTTTTTGTTTATAGCGGTGATCAGAAGTGATGTAGAGGTGATCAAATACCACCAAAAGAAAGTGCTATTTATGGGAAAAAAAAAGAACATCAATTTTGTTTGGGTACAACGTCACTGGACCGCGCAATTATCATTTAAATCGACGCAGTGCAGAATCGCAAAAAAATGGACTGGTCATTAAGGGGAGAAATCTTCCGGGGCTGAAGTGTTTAAAGTGGATGTAAAACTGATTCATGAAATTTGACTTGGGCACATATATCTACAGTGTTTACTTATATCTCTCCAAAGCCCTAAGTCCTGTGTCTTTCTGCTGTTTTGTTGCTCTGTTAGCATGATAACTTCTGACAAGTTCTCCATCTACCAAGATAAAAACCAGCCTGAAATTTGTGTCAGGGAGGGTTGCTATAAATATATTAGCAGAGAGCTTGTCTTGTCACAGCGCAGATCTGCACGTTCCTTCCTCCCTCTACCTATGTAGAGGGGGGGGGGGCATGTGCCTTTCCTCCAATCAGCTGTCACAAAATGTATGCCAAGAATCCACTCCTACTGCTGAATGTGGAAGTAAAACTTCTAACCCGATGTTAAAACTCTAAAGAATGTAGCAAGCTGAAGATATATGTGAGGGTTTACATCCACTTTAAAGCAAAAAAGTAGCATGAACTGTTGAACTTGGATGGCTGCACACCGAAAGTATAAGATCCAAAAATTTATTGCAAAATACAAAACATGTCCAAACAAACAAAACACAGAATAGAGAACAAGTGTGGGCACGTTTTGCACCAACTGGTGCTTAATCATAACACACAGAAATTCTACCATTTAAGTCAGGGGTGCCCAGCCTTTTGTAGGGTGAGAGTTTTTTTGATTGATCAACAGCTTGGTAACTGGTCACAGGCCACAATGAGCAGAGCGGGCAGATGATGGGTCCATGTCCATTCTGGATATACAGAGAAGACATGGACACAGCCCGCTCTACTCTATGGTCCCTCCGATTCGATTTGCCCAGACGTAAGAGAACAGACCCCCTTCTGTTTTTTTAGGGGATCGGATTGTAGGTAGGCAGGTGTATATGGGCACAAGTCCGTTTATATCTGCCGCTTCATAGAAGTGAATGAAGGGGCTGGTTGGGTCCGCCTGAAAAATGGACTGATCTCGTAAAAGGAGCCTAAGACTGCTTTCACACTGATTTACCAGCAACGTGGGTACAGCACAGTGCACCTGTGGCTTTCCTGCGGGTTAGCTGCCCTTTGCCATAAAGTGCACCAAACCCGCAGTAATAACAGATGTCTATGGCTCAGTGCAGATAAGCCAAAGGTGCACTGCTCTGCACCTGGGGTTAAGTTTGAAAGCAACCCAGTAACCACTGCAAAACAGACATACCAATATATACACACTGATTTTAGTACTAAACTGACCTTTAATAATAGTCTTTCATTCAGGTATCACCTGCTGTTACTGATTCAGACGGAGTGCATTTGGTATCACTCCACCTGTGACAGGAGCAGACGCTACAGAGGAAGCATCGGCTTATGCGGCTCTGCTCCACAGCCGCTTGCTTCCTCCACCGCCAGCTCCATTCACAACACTGATGCTCTTGGATGGTGGGTCGGCCACGATCTGGGCTTGGCAACTCGCCATTCCAGAGCAGGAGGTCGAGGGCCACATCAGTGGGCTATGCGGGCCACATGGTTTAAATACTCTAATTAGCAATTAATCTATTCAGCTGAAAATAATCTGTGCGGATGCTCCAAACCACAAAGCTTGCACTGAAAACCCATGAGAGACAAAATACAATGTAACAAAACAATAGATGCAATAAAATCAAAACCTATTAATAATGTCAAATTACAAAAATACAGTCCAATGATGAAAAGAAAGTATATAAGTATAAGCGTGATTATATACAAAAACACTGCATGGTGTAGTAAAACAGTTAGGGGCGATGTTTTGTAGGTAAATGCTCACATATAAATGCACACATATTTTGACTAAAAAATGAAATATATATATATATACACTATATATATATATGCATGCCACTATGTGAGCTAAAAAAAAATCCCACCCACAACACCAAGGGACGCTGAGAGAGGCAAATTGGATCCATTCATTAAAAATGTGTATCATCCCATTCAAAATTCACTCCTATAGGGATACGAGTCTGAAATTGAAAAATCAAGTAAACCTCCTACACGGCAACCCAAAAACATTGCCAGCAAAATTCTCCGAAAAGTAGCATAACCAAGGGTAGGTGACTCTTGCCATATTGTGCAAATATGCAAAAAATATTTGCACATTATAGCAGACTTATCTTTGGATTTGCCCTCCTCCAGAGTTGACAGCTCCACAATCCTCGCTGTTGCTCCATCCCAAACAACTGCTGTAATCTCCTCTGCTTCTGTGGGGCCAGGTATATTTTCTTTTTTGCTACTAGGTGGTCATTGATGATGTCAGAGTTACATCGTCCGGGCACCCAGCTCTATTCTCAGAATCTTATAAATACTGGGAATGGGTGGGAAGTGCACTTTGCATTGCAAATGTGCAGCAGGCAGCATACACAAGTAAAAAAAAAATAGCTAGGACCAATGGAAAAAAACGTTTTTGTTGGCAAAATAGACATATGAAGGCCCTTTATATTTAAGGTATTCCTCCTAGCAATGTTTTTGAGAGTTTAGTTCTTCTTTAAAGTGTAACACTTTTGATTGATCGCTCCAAGAAATTTCCTAATTCGGAAATGTCCTTAACCCCAGGCTTTTCTGTATGTGAGAGACAAAAAGGAACATGTAATGGCAATGCTTGAAGAATGATTTTCTTGCACCATGAAAAGTGATTCTCATAATATAAAATTACCTAACAAGGGAGAAAGGGTTGACTGCTGTGCAGCAGCAATGCCTGGATGAAATACCGCACCACTAATCGTGTAGGCTGTGATCCGTATTTGCAATTCAAGGTTCAATTTTGACTGGAGAGTGCCTTACATACAAATCTATCTTGAGCCAAAAATAAATAAATAAATAAAATAAAAACATAAACTACCCTTGATATGATCATTTTCAGCATTTGCTACTGAGAATGACGACGATAAACCAAACCATTCAAGAATGTTTTAAAATGTTCAGCTAACAACTTTAATGCCAAATTACTTTTTCAGCCTAGTTTGAAACCTATTCATAATAGCCAATTTAAAAATGATCAAGCTTCTCAACAGAAGCTCAAGAGTACTGTATTCCTCTGTTTTTAAGGCGAGTCATCGCCGTTAATTACCCAGAAGGATCATTAGCCCAGAGAGATGTCAGATTTACACGCTGTTGCTTTCACTCTACATAGTACCCAATTCAGCCAAGGCAAATTGACTGGAAAATATATTAAGAATATGAATCAACAGTGTATACTATGTGCATTAAGTGTAAAAAACAGTGGGATGAAGTGCTCATCACCCTCTGTGCACACATATTTTTCCATATTACATAGTTTGCAACTGGAAGATTACTATTCAAATCAGAAGACCAGCTGTGCAGTTTGGGACCCAGCTGCTGGACTGTAGAGCAAATGGGCATCAGTTGCCTGGTGCTGTGAGTTGTTAAATTCCAGCTGGATATTTGAAATCCCGTCTTGCAAGCCGCGGTTGGAACGAATGGGCACATAATATTCTGCTGAAGTGGTCCTTCTGGAATATGTTTTTAGGCTGCCTTTTTTTCAGAGAACATAAATAAAGTACTGCTGATTAGATTAGCAATACCCCATTTATATTGTTCTACTATCTTCTGTGAAGAATTCTTCAATTACTGAATGTGTCTTCTGAATAAAAAGATTAAAAATACATTTAATTGAGTATACTGTGACAAACAAATAAAAAATCAAATGAGTCAAGCGGGTATAAGATAGAATTTCCTATTATATTTTTTACCATTTCTTTAAAGCTAAGCTCCAGACTCAAAATAAAACGAAACAGCCCAAAAAAACATTGAAACAGAAATAAAGTGCCCACAAATTCTTATTTCCACCAGAAAAACTGTTGTGACACACAACCCTTCACCCTTTCTGCATAAATCAGTTTGCCAAGGAGGTTGGATTTATTATGCCACTAGGTCACACACAGATGTCTTGGTAATCGTAAAAGACCCAATGAAGTCATGCATTTATGTAACATGCCAGTGTCGTCATGCTATATCTAGGGGTGTGAATTAGACCAGTTTACTGGTATTTTTATAGTAGCAATACAAGTCTAAGGGACCATTTACACTTAAGAGATAACTAAACACGAAAAAAAATATTGCAGCTTACATTCCTTAGATATGGTAGCTGCATTGGCAAGTACAGAAAATACCTGTTGATCTTGCCAGGAATTGCAGTGTCCTTGTCGCTTCCTGTGAGCTGCACCAAAGAATATCTACCTTCCTAGCTATTTTCTGTAAACTACCTATTGTCTTTTCCCCATGTAATTGAAATGAAGAGGTACAGATATGTTTGTAGCCCATATTAAAAGAGTGGCCTAGGGTTACTACCATGGTTCCCTCCATAGATACAGTGGGGGCATAACATCAGGGCCGGTACAAGGGGTGGGCAAGAGGGGAAGTTGCACTGGGCGCAGTGAAGCAAAGGGGCAAAAAATGGACAAAGGGTGGTACATCCATTCTATGACATGTATTAATAATGGAGGGGCAATTCTGCATCCTTGCCCTGGGCTCTGGATGACCCTGTCCGGGTACTGAGTGGCATAGCCATTCAGGGACAGGAAGTATGTTATTTGCAGGATCATTAAGTGAAATTAAATCAAAAGACGCTTGAAAAAAAACATGAACCACACCAAAGATTCATTGATTAGTAAGCTGCAATATATTACATTTTGGTTTAGGATTTGGATATACTTTAATCGTTCTGTTGTGGTATTTTATGTACTCTTGTAAATGTGTTATTTTAAGGCAGCCCGTACATAAATGGGCTGACAATGCACCACAATGTATGGAAAAATGTACATATATAACCCTTTTTTAACAATGCAGTACACCAGAATGCATTGTATTTGCCCTGTGGTGTGCTATGGCAACTTGTGTGCTGGGTTGTAATGTACAATGCATAGCACCCAAACGCACCACACAGCAGTGCATTGCCATTTTGTGTAAGCACATGTGTGAATGGGACTTGATGGATTACACCTCAATGGTTCCACATTTTTGAAAAAGAATGCTCTTCCTAACAAGTAAGCCTATTGTATTTCAGCATGTAAAGTTGGAGGGTGTAGGAATGCAGATGTTTTGTTTTTGCTAGATATACCATTTACATCTATGCAAGCAAAATATATACTTTAAATAGTATATTATGCCATAAAGATGTGTCACACAGGTCTGCGAATGTTTGTTATAGAATATATTTGGTAAAATCTTGCTGCCAATGTTAAGTGGAATGAGACACCAGTGTTCGTGACCACAAGTCCTGTGAAGTTCTGGGTAGGAATTAGGGATGAGCTCAGGCATGTTCAGACCCTAGTTCAAACTCACATGAGCAATCCTACCAGGAAAATGGCACTGTACTGGGCCAATCATAGGCAGCCGAGACATTAACTGCCCTGCAGCCACATGCCTCTTGTATAAGTGCGGCTTGTGGGACGGGGGAAACTTGGATTTTTTGCTGTATTAGAAAACTATAGCAGGCCTCAACACTTTAGTTGGTATTTAAAGTGTATCTCTAAGCCAAACTTTATTTAAGTTTGGATAGAGTTGGGAATGGGTTAGACTCTGGTTTTATTGCTGCCTGTGTATCCATTGGAGAGATTCTGTATTACTACTGGTGAAGATTTTAATTGATAAAGAAAGTGAAAGCAAATCCAAAATGTTGGTGTTATCCCTAGAATAAGTGGTAAGGGAAATGTGGATATCTGTTCTGGGGTCAATTGTTTAAAAGGGAAATTCCCCTCTTTATGGGAGACCTGCTTTAATTTCTGGTTCAATTTTTGGGATAGGAAGTGAGGAGAGATTTTCCCATGGCACACAAAAATAAATAAATAAGCTCTTCCCTAAATTATCCAAAGCTATGCAAACACTTTACGTTGACAGAGTAACCTACTGTAGTTGTTGCAGGGCTCTTTTACTGCGCTACAGACCTCCCAAGGAAGAAAAAATGATTGAGATATATATATATATATATATATATATATATATATATATATATATATATACACACACACACATATATATATATATATATATATATATACACATACACAGTATCTCACAAAAGTGAGTACACCCCTCAATTTTTTGTAAATATTTTATTCTATCTTTTCATGTGACAACCCTGAAGAAATTACACTTTGTTACAATGTAAAGTAGTGAGTGTTCAGCTTGTATAACTGTGTAAATTAGCTGTCCTCTCAAAATAACTCAACACACAGCCATTAATGTCTAAACTGCTGGCAACAAAAGTGAGTACACCCTTAAGTGAAAATGCCTAAATTGAGCCGAATTAGCCATTTTTCCTCCCCGGTGTCATGTGACTCATTAGTGTTACAAGGTCTCAGGTGTGAATGGGGAGCAGGTGTGTTAAATTTGGTGTTATCGATCTGACTGTCTCATGCTTGTCCCTGGAAGTTCACCATGGCACCCCATGGGAAAGAACTCTCTGAAGATCTGAAAAAAAGAATTGTTGCTCTACATAAAGATGGCCTAGGCTATAAGAAGACTGCCAAGACCCTGAAACTGAGCTGCAGCACGGTGGACAAAACCATACAGTGGTTTAACAGGATAGGTTCCACGCAGAACAGGCCTCGCCATGGTCAACCAAAGAAGTTGGATGCACATGCTCAGCGTCATATCCAGAGGTTGTCTTTGAGAAATAGATGTATGAGTGCTGCCAGCATTGCTGCAGAGGTTGAAGGGGTGGGGGGGTCAGCCTGTCAGTGCTCAGACCATACGCCGCATACTGCATCAAATTGGTCTGCATGGCTGTTGTCCCAGAAAGATGACGCACAAGAAAGCCCACAAACAGTTTGCTGAAGACAAGCAGTCTAAGGACATGGATTACTGGAACCATGTCCTGTGGTCTGATGAGACCAAGATAAATGTATTTGGTTCAGATGGTGTCAAGCGTGTGTGGCGGCAACCAGGTGAGGAGTACAAAGACTAGTGTGTCTTGCCTACAGTCAAGCATGGTGGTGGGAGTGTCATGGTCTGGGGCTGCATGAGTGCTGCCAGCACTGGGGAGCTACAGTTCATTGATGGAACCATGAATGCCAACATGCACTGTGACATACTGAAGCAGAGCATGATCCCCTTCCTTCGGAGACTGGGCCGCAGGGCAGTATTCCAACGACACCAAACACACCTCCAAAACGACCACTGCCTTGCTAAAGAAGCTGAGGGTAAAGGTGATGCACTGGCCAGGCATGTCTCCAGACCTAAAGCCTATTGAGCATCTGTGGGGCATCCTCAAATGGTCTCTAACATCCATCAGCTCTGTGATGTAATCATGGAGGAGTGGAAGAGGACTCCAGTGACAACATGTGAAGCTCTGGTGAACTCATGCCCACGAGGGTTAGGGCAGTGCTGTAAAATAATGGTGGGCACACAAAATATTGACACTTTGGGCCTAATTTGGACATTTTCACTTGGGGATGTACTCACTTTTGTTTCCAGTGATTTAGACATTAATGGCTGTGTGTTGAGTTATTTTGAGAGGACATCAAATTTACACTGTTATACAAGCTGTACACTCACTACTTTACATTGTAGCAAAGTGTCATTTCTTCAGTGTTGTCACATGAAAAGGCATAATAAAATATTTACAAAAATGTGAGGGGTGTACTGTATATAGTATACACTGCTCAAAAAAATTAAATGAATGCTTACTAATCAGAGTATAGCATCAAGTCAATTAAACTCATGGGATATTGATCTGGTCAGTTAAGTAGCAGAGGGGGTTGTTAATCAGTTTCAGCTGCTTTGGTGTACAGACAGTTCAACTCCTCCAGAATGGCACATCGATACGTGCCATTGCCAGAAGGTTTGATGTGTCTCCCAGCACAGTCACAAGAGTATGGAGTAGATTTCAGGAGACAGGCAGTTACTCCGGGAGAGCTGGACAGGGCTGTAGAAGGTCCTTAACCCATGAGCAGGACCTGTATCTGCTCCTTTCTACAACCAGGAACAGGATAAGCACTGTCAGAGCCCTACAAAATGATCTCTAGCAGGCATTGGTGTGAATGTTTCTGACCAAACAATCAGAAACGGACATCATGAGGGTGGCCTGAGGGCCCAACATCCTCTAGTGGACCCTGTGCTCACTGCCCAGTACCATGGAGTTTGATTGGCATTTGCCATTGAACACTAGAATTGGTACCCCCCCTTATGATGTCCACATTCCACATGCTTCTTATACTTCGGGGACAGACAGTCCCATCGTTCAAACCTAAGCTAAACCACATTATGGTGCTGACATATCTTTTTCATAATGATTAACACTTAATGACCAGAGACACCATCCCGCCCCCCGGGACACAGTTTGCTCCCATTGGGGTGCCCTCAGGGGTGGCGATGTGGCTCTCGGCTAAATCGCACCATTGCCAAACTAAGTTGATTTATGGTGTGTTATATCGCCATAAACGCCTTTACTTGTCATACCTACACATCTGTGTCCGAATAATGTACCAAAATGTTCCTCCTGTTACATAACCTTTTATTCAATAAAAATATTGAACAAGAACACTAGAATTTGCAGGTCCGCCACTGGCGCCCTATGCTTTTCACAGATGAGAGCAGGTTCACCCTGAGCACATGTGACAGATGTGATAGGGTCAGGAGAAGCCGTGGAGAATGTTATGCTGCCTGTAACATCATTCAGCATGACCAGTTTGGTGGTGGGTCAGTGATGGTTTGGGAAGGCATATCCGTGGAGGAATGCACAGACCTCTACAGGCTAGACAATGGCGCTCTGACTGCTATTAGGTATCGGGATAAAATCCTTGGACCCATTGTCAGACCCTACGCCAGTGCAGTGGGTCCTGGGTTCCTCTTGGTGCTCGACAATGCCCGGCCTCTTGTGGCAAGAGTATGCAGCCATTTCGTGGAGGATGAAGGAATTGATGCCATTGAATGGCCCCCCACACTCGCCTGACCTGAATCCAGTAGAACACCTCTGGGACATTATAGTTCGGTCCATCTGACGACACCAGGTTGCACCTCAGTCTGTTTAGGAGCTCAATGATGCCCTGGTCCAGATCTGGGAGGAAATACCCCAGGACACCATCTGTCATTTCATTAGGAGCATGCCCCGATGTTGTCAGGCATGTATAAATGCATGTGGGGGCCATACAAACTACTGAGTACCATCTTGAGTTTCTGCAATGAAATTTCAGTAAAATGGACTAACCTGCTGCATCATTTTTTCACTTTGATTTTCAGGGTGTCTTTGAATTCAGCCCTCTGTAGTTTGAGAATTTTCATTTACATCAAATGATGTGGCGTCCTTTCATTCCTAACACATTACCAAGTACATACCAGTATAGATATCTAGCATGACATTTTTCCCCATTGAGATCTGATGTGTTTTCAAAGCTGCTGGATGTTGTGGTCCACCTGTCACCCTGCCCAGCTGGGCATTCACTTTCTCATGCACACTGAGTCAATGAACAGTCCGTTAACTGTGTTTTTGTTTTTTTATTAAGGGGTTTAAACTTGGATGGGGTTGGGGATTTATGAGATACCGTTACCTCCTTACTCTCTCCAGCACATCACTTCTCCTCAGGCACAGCTAGCACATAGTTAGGCCTGACTCTGGTTCAGGCCAGGCTTTGTAAATATGCCTCTTGCAGGCAGGGACTGCGGGCCCCAGTTGTGTAGCCAGAAAAGGCTGGGTTGTTTAGCACTAGCTCTCCTTGGTGGACTACTGATCCCAGTCAGTCCTCTTTAGGCCCTGCCAGCCCTCCTGGCTGCAGCAGCCCAAACTCCACTGCCCATGACACCACAGTCCTCACTGGCTCTACACCCATCTCATATTGTCTCTCTCTATCTCAATCTGCTCCGGTGTGCCTCCCCAGCATTCCTGGCTGTGTGCCACTTACTAACACCTGATGGATCCCTCTTGGATACTTTGCCTGGCAGTACCTTTCACTGTCCTCTCCTGCTCCTGGTCAGGACAACCCTGTGGTTTGTACGAGGGTCCTTTCCACTCCCGCACTACAGCCCAAGGTCACACCCCCCCAGACTGGGGGGCTTCCCCAAAGGCCAAGGACAGCTTGCACTCCATATCCAATACTTCCACCCAAACTCTCCTCCCCAGCTGGGCTAACCCTAGGTATTTAAGGAGGCCTTCCCCCTGCCAATCCAGATTGGGAATTGGTCAAGGCTCCTGTGAACACCCCAGACAGCTACACCTCTCTTCCCCTCCTTTTCTTCCAGCACCTTCTCAAAGTAAGAGGGAGGTAACCGAGAAGTGACACTGCCTGTGAGTCACCAGCTGCTACACTGAGCCACTTCCAGCCAAAAAAACCCCAAAACAAACAGGCCTAGCTGCTAGCTAGGCCTGCCCCCAAATTTACCTAACCTAACCAAAAGTCCTACCTCTAGCACACATGTTTCAGCCCAGGCTCTCCTAGGCAAAGATTTCAAAGCAGAATGGGGATTCCAGATGTGACGTTCAAGTGCTTATGAAGATGCAGAAAGAAACTGGCAAGGCTTAGGACCGTAGACACAGTGGTCGACCCAGGAAACTTAATGCAGCAGATGAAAGAAATATCATGCTTACTTTCCTTTGACATCAGAAGATGTCCAGCAATGCCATCAGCAGAGAACTGGTGGAAACCAATGGGACTCAGGTACACCTGTAAGGGGTAGGGTGCGTGTTACAGCAGGCAGATGACACCTCCTCCATATGTGTCTCATTAACTCATTGGGCACCAAGCATGGGTCACATAGGAGGCCTACCCTTGGGTGGGTTGTTCTGGGCTATGCCAGTCGATGAGCAGGGTCACTCATTCTAGCACAGGGGTCACAGCTTGACTGAAGGCATGCTTACCAATGCCTGGGACAATGAGAGGGCCACGGTCATGTGAAAGTGAAACATTAAAGTAGTCCCCAAACTCAGAAATGAGCCACTAGTGCGTAGCATTGTATTGAGTCCTTCCAAAGATACTGTACCTTGTCCTACACACTTGAACAGCTTTTTGTGTTACATTAGGAGGGACATGCAGAGCCTATGCCCACTTCACCAGTCAGCGTACCTCTGTTACATCACTCTCGGTAACAGAATGGGGAACCGCTGAGTACATATCGTGGACCCCATACGTGTTCAACTTAACTCTCTGTACTTAATGATCTGGCCATAGATCTCCGTAACGTTAATCTGTTCCCAGTGACCAGCGGAGATGGACCGCTAGTAAGGGAGCCATAACACTGGACCCGCTCCCTACTGAAGGACCTGTCACCTAACCAGGTACCATGCCACTGGTGGAAATCCTTCTTGCTTTTTACTTGTGATAACTCCCTTCTCTCCTTAGTGTTGCAGCTTAACATGTTGTTGTTGTAATGTTGCAAGATCTCTAGAGTATTGTTGTAAATTCAGACCCCTTAATAATCGCTAGGACCCCACATGCACCCCTAGAGTAGCTTCAGACCAGGCTTTATGTGGTAAAACAACTTTTACTGAAAGTTCAGCATGGCTTACCCAACATAACAAAACATCCCTTCCCTAACTAACTTTACAATGGCTGCCCAAGCATACCTGCATAACTGCATACCTTTTATATCTCACAGGACAGGAGGCCAGATCCCAAAAAAACCCACACATGTGAGTAGGGAAGGCAAAGCAGTATTAACCTCTTTGCCCCAGCCTGGGCAAGCCTACCTAAATGAGCATAGTAGGCAACCTACCTACACACCCATCTACTGTCCTGAGAAATCTGGCCAGAAATTGTCTTCATGGAAGAATTGCAGCCAAAAGCCATATTTCTCGTGTGGAAACAAGACTAAGCAACTCAACTATGTATGAAAACATAGGAACTAGGGTGCAGAAAAAATGCAGCATGTATTTTGGACTGATGAGTCAAAATTTAAAATATATTTGGATGTAGCAGGAGGCAGTTTGTTCACCGAAGGGATGGAGAATGGTACAATAATGAATGTCTGCAGGCAACAGTGAAGCATGGTGGAGGTTCCTTACTAGTTTGAGGCTGCATTTCTGCAAATGGAGTTGAAGATTTGGTCAGGATCAATGGAGTCCTCAATGCTAAGAAATACAGGCAGATTTGAGGCAGCCTACATCCACAGAAGAGTTATGATTCTCCAAGATGTTTGGCACAATCTACTTGCCGAGTTCCTTCAAAAACTGTGCAAGTGTACAGTGCCTAGAAGAATTGAGAAGTTTTGAAGACAAAGGGTGGTCATACCAAATATTGATTCTATTCATTTACTTTCCATTTTGTTAATTGATAAAAATAAGCGATTAACACTTACATTTCTGAAAGCATCATCCATTTATATAGAATATATCAATTATAAATAAATATATTCCACAATGAAGCAATCCCACTAGTGTAACAAAACAGCTTATTGAGAGTATATATACTGTATATATATATCTATATATATATAGATATATATATATAGATCGTCTACAGGATAGCTTACAAACAGTATATAAATATTGGTTTTGGTTTGGTTATGGTCCTGTATTAAATAACAAAAAAGGCTATCATAAAATGAGAGTTTTACCTTAATTATAGAAACATATGCTGCAGTGACAAGGAGAAAAAAAAAAGCTTTCATCATCGTAAGGTAATTAATAAATTTATTAATTATTAAAGTAAAACCACATGATTTCTTTTTAACTTGCCCTTTCTTAACACATGTGCAAAATAATCTTTTCTCTGTGCAGGTGTATCAAACCCTTTGAGATAAAACTGTGTCATTGCAAATAACCCTTATTAGTAGTTGCAAAAACGCTTCAAACTGTAGGATCAAAAATGAAAGGAAAACTGGTCAGTCAACCATCCCATAATAAACTGAAATTTAAATGCAACTAGATTTCAGATAATTTGTTATAATTTGTATATCAAAAGGAGTTGAGTATTTTTTTAAAACATATAATGCTTCAAGACAAGGTTTATGGGATCCAGCCCTTTCTTCTCCATATAAGCCCTGAAAAGTTTGTCCTGAAAAATTAACTGTTAGTGCAATAAAAAAAGTGTCTCAGACTCTCTCATTTTATGATAGCATTTTTTGACAATGACAACAGAAACTACCCAAATGACCCTCATCAAAAGCTTACATACCCTGGTGATTTTGGCCTGATAACATGCATACAAGTTGACACAAATGGGTTTGAATGGCCATTAAAAGGTAACCATCCTCATCTGTGATCTGTTTGCTTGTAATTAGTGTGTGTGTATAAAAAGGTCAATGAGTTTCTGGACTCCTGACAGACCCTTGCATCATTCATCCAGTGCTGCACTGACGTTTCTGGATTCTGAGTCATGGGTAAAGCAAAAGGATTGTCAAAGGATCTGCGGGAAAAGGTAGTTGAACTGTTTAGAACAGGTAAGGGATATAAAAAGATATTTAGCATATATAGGTATAGATATAAGGAATTGAGAATGCCAATCAGCAGTGTTCAAACTCTCATCAAGAAGTGGAGTGAGGGGTTCTGTTGAAACCAAACCACGATCAGGTAGACCAACTAAAATTTGAGCCACAGCTGCCAGGAAAATTGCTCGGGATGCAAAGGAAAACCCACAAATAACTTAAGGACTCTCTGAAAACATGTGGTGTGGCTGTTTCAGGATGCACAATAAGGAAGCACTTGAAGAAAGATGGGCTGCATGGTCGAGTCGCCAGAAGAAAGCCATTACTATACAAATGCCACAAAGTATCCCGCTTACAATATGCCAAACAACACGGAGACAAGCCCCAAACCTTGTGGCACAAAGTCATTTGGAGTGATGAGACCAAAATTTAGCTTTTTGGCCACAACCATAAACCTTACATTTTTAGAGGAGTCAACAAGGCCTATGAAACACGGAGGTGGATCGCTGATGTTTTGGGGATGTGTGAGCTACAAAGGCACAGGGAATTTGGTCAAAATTGATGGCAAGATGAATGCAGTGTGTTATCAAAAAATACAGGAGGAACATTTGCATTCATCAGCCAGGAAGCTGCGCATGAGACGTACTTGGACATTCCAACATGACAATGATCGAAAGCACAAGGCCAAGTCGACCTGTCATTGGCTACAGCAGAATAAAGTGAAGGTTCTGGAGTGGCCATCTCAGTCTCCTGACCTCAATATAGTTGAGCCACTCTGGGGAGATCTCAAATGTGCAGTTCATGCAAGACAGCCCAAGAATTTTCAGGAATGGGCAGCTTTACCATCTGACACATCCATAAATACCACAAAAGACTTCAAGCTGTCATTGATGTTAAAGGGGGCAATACACGGTATTAAGAACTGGGGTATGTAAACTTTTGATCGGGGTCATTTGCGTAGTTTCTGTTGTTATTATGATATAAAAAGAGTAAACACAGTTGATTGATAATAAAGGGCTTCAGCCAAACACTAACCATGAGTGAAAGAAATGTTTTTGTGTTCTCATTAATATTCTCTGAAAAATGGCCAAGAAATCATAAATTCTGCCAGGGTTTATAAACGTATGAGCACAACTGTATATACAGGCCACACATACACATATAAACAGACTCACTCAAATCCACTGTTTGCCTGCACATTTCTTCTCTCTCAATTTTATTTTTTTTATTTATTTCAGGGGTTTATATAGCGCCATCAATTTGCACAGCGCTTTACATACACATTGTACATTCACATCAGTCCCTACCCTCAAGGAGCTTACAATCTAAGGTCCCTAACTCACATTCATACATAGGCAAACTAGGACCAATTTAGACAGAATCCAGTTAACCTACCAGCATGTTTTTTGAGTGTGGGAGGAAACTGGAGCACCCAGAAGCACAGGGAGAACATGCAAACTCCAGGCAGGTAGTGTTGTGTTTGGGATTCAAACCAGTGACCCTTTTGCTGTTAGACGGACATGCTAACCACTACACCACTGTGCCAATGAATACACATGGATCTCTGCAGTCTCCTGTTATCTCTGCCCTCATCCAGCCCCCTCCAGCTCTGCAGCTCTTCTTGGCTCTCCTATGACTCATCCCTTCTCCACTCTCCTGCCCCCTCCCTCCCCCCATTGCTGGCAAACTCTCATGAGAGTAAGAGAGAGAGAGAGAGCTGTGCATGATGTCATTAACCTAGGCAAATCACCAGACAAGAAAGAGGAAGTGGGCTGAATAAGGTATTTACTGGCAGAAAAAAATGTTTTACTATCCAAAGTTAAAACAACAAAGGCAGAGGATTTAATAGATGGAAAGATGACTGAAGGTCCGCTTTAAGTATGTTCATGTGGCTATATTTAAGAAATGATGCTACCCCCATCCCCATCCCTCTGCTTATGTGATCAGGGATTCCTGGCCATGTAAGCAAAAAGGACCATGTGACTTCAGTGGCTGCTGAGGAAATATCAGGTGCCTGCACCCATAGCATCCTTAGGAACTACTGATATTCCTGGGATTGCCAGGTCATATTAGTGAATGGGATGGGTGATATCAGTGAGCAGACACCTGCTGCTACTTTACCAACCATTGACAGCGGGAAGCTGTCATGTTTGTCCACGCCAAATGTCCTAAATGTTTGTTGTCTGGATCAAACATTCACATTCACACCCCTAATCCCTAACAGGTGCTTTTTAGAATCACCAGATTACAGGGAGAGGATGGACATGTGCAGTATAACAATACCTGGACAATAAAGTAATGTTCAGCTAGGCTACAGTGTCTTGAAAAAGTATTCATACCCCTTGAAATTTTCCACATTTTGTCATGTTACAACCAAAAACGTAAATTTATTTTATTGGGATTTAATGTGATAGACCAACACAAAGTGGCACATGAATTGTGAAGTGGAAGGAAAACGATAAATGGTTTTCAATTTTTTTTACAAATAAATATCTGAAAAGTGTAGCGTGCATTTGTATTCAGCCCCTTTTCTCTGATACCCCTAACAAAAATCTAATGGAATGAATTGCCTTCAGAAGTTACCTAATTAGTAAATAGAGTTCACCTATGTGTAATTTTATCTCAGTATAAATACAGCTGTTCTGTGAAGCCCTTTAGAGGTTTGTTAGAGAACCTTAGTAAACAAACAGCATCATGAAGGCCAATGAACACGCCAGACATGTCAGTAATGAAGTTGTGGAGAAGTTTAAAGAAGGGTTAGGTTATAAAGAAATATACAAAGCTTTGAACATCTCACAGAGCACACTGTTCAATCCATCATCCGAAAATGGAAAGAGTATGGCACAACTGCAAACCTACCAAGACATGGCCGTCCACCTAAACTGACAGGCAGGGCAAGGAGAGCATTAATCAGAGAAGCAGCCAGGAGGCCCATGGGAACTCTGGAGGAGCTGCAGAGATCCACAGCTCAGGTGGGAGAATCCACAGGACAACTATTAGCCGTGCATTCCACAAAATCTATCCTTTATGGAAGAGAGGCAAGAAGAAAGCCATTGTTGAAAGAAAGCCATAAGAAGTCCTGTTTGCAGTTTGCGAGATGCCATGTGGGGGACACAGCAAAAATGTGGAAGAAGGTGCTCTGGTCAGTTGAGACCAAAATGTAACTTTTTGGCCTAAAAGCAAAACGCTATGTGTGGTGGAAAACTAACACTGCACATCACCATGAACACACCATCCCAATTGTGAAGCATGGTGGTGGCAGACTCATTGTTGTGGGGATGCTTTTTTTCAGAAGGGACGGGGAAGCTGGTCAGAGACGATAGGCAGATGGATGGAGCCAAATGCAGGGCAATCTTAGAAGAAAACCTGTTTGAGTCTACAAAAGACTTGAGACTGGGGCGGAGGCTCACCTTCCAGCAGGACAAAGACCCTAAACATACAGCCAGAGCTACAATGGAATGGTTTAGATCAAAGCATAATCATGTTTTAGAATGGCCCAGTCAAAGTCCAGACCTAAATCCAAATGAGAATCTGTGTCAAGACTTGAAAATTGCTGTTCACAGACCCTCTCTATCCAATCTGACAGAGCTTGGGCTATTTTGCAAAGAAGACTGGGCAAACATTTCACTCTGTAGATGTGCAAAGCTGGTAGAGTCATCCCTAAAAAGACTTGCAGCTGTAATTGCAGTGAAAGGCGGTTATACAAAGTATTGACTCAGGAGGGGCTGAATACAAATGCATGCCACACTTTTCACATATTTATTTGTAAAAAATTTTGAAAACCATTTATCATTTTCCTTCTACTTCACAATTATGTGACACTTTGTGTTGGTCTATCACATAAAATCCCAATAAAATACATTTACGTTTTTGGTTGTAACATGACAAAATGGGGAAAATTTCAAGGGGCACAAATACTCTTTGAAGGCACTGTATGCTCCCTGCATGAAGCTCAAGGTGTCAGTTTAGATCTAACTGTAGTGTAGTTTTAAGTTATTTCAGTCGTGATTCATTTTTGACTATTGAGGTAGGCTAGATTTAAATATGCACTTTAGGTGGTTTCTTATCGACCTTTAAATATTCTACAAGAGCCTCGTGTTTCTCTTTTCCTTTTTATTTTGAATAAATATTTCTTTGCATTTAAAACCTAAAATACATCTTTTGATCTAAAATCTGCCCTGCAGACCTTTGAACCATTTGTGGTATACCATTTACATGTTTAATTTATCAGTATCTTTTCAAAAATAAATTCCCTGGTTGCTAAAACGAACCATGTTTAATGTTGAACAGCATGAATTTTGTCTTTTTTAAAGCTCAACAAGTCGCTCTGTATGCTTCTCCGAGGAGGGCTAAACAGAGTGGATTGATCTATGTTTTATTTGGAGTTTCTCAGTGTAATTGACACAGAGGATTTATGGTGTGTTTGGTAACTTAACTTGCTCAGTAACTTTTCAGCAGAGAAACAGTAGAACACTATGTCCTTGAAAACTTAAAATTTTATCTTAATATAGAATAGCAATGGCAATTTAAAGCCTCCCAGGTAAAATCTTCAAAGAGCAAATAGTTGCTGATAAAATGGATAAAAGTCGATAGTTTAGACCACTCAATTGCTTTTAAGATTTTCATCAAATACTTCTCAGCAGTTGAAACTGACTAGAGAAGCATCCCAACTGAGTTAAAAATCATAAAACATGGGCAAAGTTACCTTTGTTTCTCGTTGGCAAATAGGCAGCGGACAGGCATATTGAAAATACAAAGAAATACTGTACGTTTCAACTAAAAACATCAAATAAGATATGAGCATATATATTTTACTACACTCTTATTGGCGTTACAATATACTGTTCTATACATAATTAAGGTATATATGTTAATTCATTGAGAAAATGAATTTAAACCATGACAGTATGCAAGTTATTTTCTATTTTTGTAAAGCTTCCCACAGACATGTGACCTTCATCCAATCTGGTTGACAGGATGAATCAAAGCAGTTTTGATTGTCATCAACGGTACCTGACTGCACTGACCAATTAGAGCCACTCTGATCTGTCCTGGTGTCCAGGGCTACTGATAAGGCACTACAGCCAGCCCTCCTGTACTGGGCCCTGGCCCCATCAGTTCAAAAGGGGGCCCGGGCACCTGCTGAGCAGGAAGGCCAGCTGTACTGTCTTATTGCAGACACCGAAGCTCTTCTGCCTCCCCTTGCAGCAATGTCAGCTTCTCTTTCTCTCCCTCCCTCTGGCAGCATTGCAAGGGGATTGGTTGTAGCACATGCGCCCCTTCCATCTGCTGTCTGGGCCCACCTGTGTGCCCTTTCCCCAGCAGTGCTGCCAGCTTCCCTCCTCTCCTGCCGGCAGCTGCTGCAGGCACAGAGGGGGGTGTCATTTATTGGCCCCTTCCTTTCCTGAATGAACACAGTGAGCGATCAGTACTAATCACTCCTGTGTCCATTCATCAATGAAGCATAATGAACTATGTTTTCTTTGCTCCAATTTCTGAATGAGAAGGGAGCTGAGGCTGTAGAGAAAGGGACTGATAAACTCATGTCCTCAGTCACTTTCACCATGAGGGGTGAGCCTCTCAGAGAGGCTGTATGGGACCGCAATTTATAACAGCAGCCCTGCTGGTGTCCTTAGGGAAAGAAGAAGAAGAATAGCGTGGATTTCAAACCCCAGGTCCACTGCACTGTATTGCATATCACCCACAAAGGTAAGTGCAACAGGGACTGGGGGGATCAGGAGGGTGTAGGGTGTTAATTCATTGTTCATTTTTTCTAAAAAGGTGAACTAACCTTTTAACTATATTGGTGCCAGAGTCGTTGATGTGCATTTTGCACATGTTTATCTGTACGTACTCTTGTTGAAGTGGTTATATCAGAGCCATGGCTGCAGCTATGACCCTGGTATTATATTTTCAGCTAGCAATGCTGTACAATGTAAAAACAATCCTAGTGGCTAAAAAGTCACTAGATTGCTTTTAAATGCAGCGGAAGGGGATCCCACCACCTGCCGCCTTACTCCACCTTTCCAGGCTCTCCTGTCCCACTGATTCCACTAGCTTACCATAGAGATGAACAAATACTGAAATGTCCCCAATCATCTCTATGGTCTAAGAAACTGGAAGTAAGTATTTTGTCACTCCTGGTTTCGATCTAATGTAAACAGGCCATTACCAGCCTTTGACAGCATCTGATCAAAAAGACCTTAGCTTGATCAAATGCTTTTATGGGCAAAGGACAGATCTGGGCTCCAATAGAGTACCTGTCATTGCCAAAGCTATTACAGAGGATATTATTCTTTCTCTATAATATAAATACATTGGATGAAAAAAAAAATGAAAGACACAGTGTAAAAAGAAAAACAATTTTAAAGCTCCCCTGCCCCCTCCCTCTCCCCTGGTGCTCATGTGCAAAGGTGAATGCATACGTAGGTAATGCACATATGTAAGCTGTGTTCACACCACACATGTGAGGTGTCCCCTTGAACATTATAGTGAGAGCAATAATTCTATCACCAGACCTCGTGTATAATTCTAAACCGGTAACCCGTAGTTTGGTGCTTTTCCAAAAATGTGCACAATTTTAATGTGTGACGTGTTAGGTATTGATTTACTTGGTGTAATTTCTTCTTTTATATTTTACCAAACAATTGGGTATTATATTGTGTTTTTGTGCATTAAAATTTACTAAAGTGTGTTTTTATAAAAAAAAATTGTGTTTGAAAACACTGCACAAATACCGCGTGACATAAAGAATTGCAACACCCACTGTTTATTTTCTAGGGCTTCTGCTTAAAAATAATATATAATGTTTGGGAGTTATAAGTAATTTTCTAGCAAAAAATGTAGATTTTTTACATATATGTGAGAAGTATCAGAATTAGATCATTGTTGAAGTGGTTAAAATATCATTTTAGGTCTGAAAATATATTAAACCAGTAGTAAAGTCTCAATATGAAAATAAATGAAATGGTCCCCCTGCAGGTTTAAGTCCTAATATACTAGTATGCACCACACACTAGTACATTATGACAGACTTACCTACAAATGGAGCCCTTCAGCAATGTGATGGAAGCCCCGGCCCCGGGACTTCCATCTTCACCTGCTCTTTCTTCCGGCCACTTGATTGGGAGTCACATTGCTGCGTCTCGCAGAGCGGGGCATCAATATGGTCTAAGCTGCATGGCTAAGATCACATTACCTGCTGACAGGCAAGGGGGCATTTATGACAGAATGTGTTTACAAAATGTATTTACCTCTATAAAAAGCCTGCCTGTCAGCAGATTTTGACATTACTGATTTTACTACCACTAAAACCTCCAAACATCACATATTTTCGGAAAAAGAAGACACTCTAAAAAACAAAAAATATAGTTCCAATTTTTTATGTCACATGGTATTAGCACAATGGTTTATGAGGTGTAAAATTTCAGTACAAAATACACTAAAGTGCATTTCAGGGCACACAAATGCAATATTTCAGCCAATTTTTTTGATAAACTATAGAAGCTAAGGGTGTGCAGCATAAATAGAAGCATGACAAGGCTTAAAATTGCGTGCGACCATGAAACATGACAAACTTTGGTATCCTATACTTTCCATAGATGATGCTTTAAAACCCCTACAGGTAATCCGTTTGAGTTGGCAGACAAGTATGGAAATTAGAAAAAAAAAAAACATTTATACTTACCTAGGTGGTTGCAGCATCAATCCCATGCTGCATCTGTCTTCCTCCGGCTCTGCACTGAGAACTGAGCAACTGTAAACTGTGAGCAGAGAGCCAGGGACTGTCAGTCGCCATCTCTCTGCTCTGTACCCCCACTGGAGTGCCAGGCTGTGGAGGGGGTGGGAGGGGCTGGCTCAGTCTCTCAGCAGATCACAGAGAGGCTGAGCCAGCTGCCGGTCCGGGCTTCTGGGTGAATACCCCATACTGTCAGGATCTTTTCAGAGCCTGGAATGGCTCTGTGAGCTTCAGCCCGCTGTTGACTGAAAACAGATCACAGGAGTGTATAACGGAATTAATGTCTCACAAGTTACTTCTGGGTCACTAGCAAGAAGGGGAGATCAGCAAATGGATGTTTGCTAATCTCTCTACCAACTACCTGATGGCACCAGATCACTTGCATCTGACAGCCAACAGTCGGCTTATCAAATTTACGCACACTCCCAGTGGCTGCAAATGTTTGCCATACGTCAATGCCAGTAAAAGGGTTAAGGCAGAACACCAGAAATTTTAGACCCCCTTCATCTTGGAGCACTGTGAGCCCCGTCTTTGTGATGATGTACCCCCTAGTTGAAAGACAGGATAGATTCACAAGAAATGAGCAGAGTGCCAGAGTGTCAATCGGCCCAGAAGAAGACCTCCATTGCTGGACCGAGGAAGAGGTCAGAAACAGCACTGGAGTGTACTATTTTTTATATATGCTGACATGGGGGTAGAACTGAAAATTAAAAAAAGTAGTACTTGAGTTCCTCTTTACAAGCTTTGCCAATTTTTTTACTATCTGTGTCATATTGGGAATACATTATTCATATCCTACCCTTTTAGACATTTTGACATTTGAATTAATATTTTTTTATGTGATCAGTATGGGTTCCAGTATCCAGCAGGTTATCACTGCAGCACCCAGCAACCTAAAGAGCTTATTCCAGGAACGTGTGCGATGGGAATATGGACTAATGACTATAAATTCACTGTTACATATATTTAGAGGGATATGTGTTTGAATCTAAACATATTAGAATGTCAAACTGGGTCACATTCAAGGACAACTTTTTCCACTGCCTTTGTAACTGACATACACAGTCATAACTATAATACAGGGACAAAAAAAAGAGAACAGAATGCGCAGAGATTGTAAAGTAGGTACCAAACTTTATTACCTTATAAACACTACAATTCTACTTACAAAGGTAATTGAATAAACTATTTAATTTCATTTCCACAACATGTTTGTATTGCTAATTTCTGAATGTCACAAGTGCAACTCAGTCATAAAAACTGCTGCATTCTACTACACCCACCATCTTGGTAGCAGGATGTTCCATTCCCTGATGTGTTTCCAGGGCATAGCTTCTTCTGCAGAGCTAATGTCATTGCTAAACACTGCCTTAAATTCTGTAACATTCTGTTTAGTTATGTCATTAGCTGTGATGAAGATGGCATGCCCCTTATCATCGTATGACATATACCGATGCTGGGACAGCATGGGTATAGGGGAATGGGAGCAGCAGTTTGCTTCACTAAGGTGTACCTGGGGGTTTCAGAAACCCAGCAATTCATCCACATTGTTAAAGTGTAATTAAGTGTGGGATACTGTGGCATACTGTGGCATACTGTGCAATGCCAGTAAACTCTATTTTTTTTGTTTACATGACAAAGGATTCCCAAGGCATTATAGGTTAGCACTGATTTGAGGCAGTGGTTTGTCTATATGTTAAAATGTACAGCACATGCTCACTCTATTATCCACGTGCATAATAATAAATATACAATAAATTAATATTAAAGTGCCTGTGCTTAATTTTACAATTGATGAATTAGTGACACAAATGTACAAAAAAAAAATATAAAGTGCTTAAAGTCTCTTAAAAAGGTGTGAATTGCTTCTGTGCAAAGATTTGCTTCCTTCCACTGGGTGTTTAATTGTGAATCCACTCCAATCTAAGAGGAGCGGGGTCACTCTGCACTCACCAGATGAGTTGGACCCTTACTACTTGTTTTAAGGGAGGGTCTTACCAGCCTGTAGGTCTACTTGTGGGGGACCTAGCCCTTTAAATGCCTCCATGCGTTACTCCAGATTCTGTGCTGCTCCACGGGGATGGCTCACGGTCTGCTACGGGACGGGCGCTCCACTTAATTAAATAGAATGAAGCTTCTTTTGGCGTAAAATCCTTTGTTTTTTTCAAAATGTTTTTATTTGGTTTTCAAAGGTAATACAATACATTCACAAATGCGGACGCAGCCGCCACGTTGTATTGTAACAGTTGTGGTTAATTTCAATCAGAACAAGCAATCACTTAGTAACAGCAGTAATAGAAAAAAAAGTACAGTGGTACTAATTACAGAGCGTAGATTTAGATAGTGGATGATGTATTATGGATTATAGTTTAGACATCATACATCATACTCTACCAGTTGACAGTGAGAGATGCAAAAAACACCTTGTTACTTGATATATAATTGAGTTTGCACATATTTGGGTGGAATTGGGTGCACCAAGTAAATTTAAACATCAGCAGTACGTGGTAAGTTCAATTTTTGGTGGTGGCATCTACAGAAGCCTGTGCGGAGCATGAGTTGGGTCTCCTGGTTCTAGTGGAGTACCAAAAAGCCCAAGAGCTCCATGTGCGTTCAAAAAAACGTGCTGAATTGATATTTGTTGTTAAAGACCTTTCCATCATATAGTGGTGTTGAATAACATCTACAGCTTCCATGAGGCTGGGGGCCATATCTTTTTTCCAATGTCTCGTGAGAACTAGCTTATTTGCGAGTAAGTATTTGCAACTATATTTCGATGAGGGGAAGGGACTTGCTCAATACCTAAATTTAGCAGTGCTAGAGCTGGATTCATGGAGATAATTACGCCTGTGACCTCCGAGATTAGTTGAAAGATCTTCTTCCAGTAGCTGCGAATGTTATTGTAAGTCCAAAATATATGTTTAATGGTTCCAGTGTCACCACACTGGTGCCAGCATTGGGGGGAACCGGTGCCGAAAATCTTTGTTAGCCTATATGGGGTGAGATACCATCTGCGCATTATTTTCAACGCCAGTTCCCAATGGCCGACGAAGTGTGTTGTTTTGTATGTGAATTTGATAGCATGGGACCATTGTGCGTCTGAAAAAGATAGATTTAGGTCTGCTTTCCATTTTTGCATGGTTACAGTTTTGTGGAAAACTGTTTTGTTTTGTAGCAAGTTGTAGATTAGTGAGGTGCCCCAGTTGAGTTTGTGGGCTGAGTGTAATAGCGCCATATTTTTGAATGGATGTTTACTTGTACAGGTGGGATTTTTAAGAGGAGGCTATAAATGCGTCCTACGGCAAAATGCGATGAAGGGGGGAGAGAGAATTTATTCCTAATTTCATTGGGGGTGAGAAGTTTCTCTTGGATGTAGAAGTTCTGTACTCCTATTAGTCCTTTATCATTCCATCCCTTTATATTTGTATCTGGGATAATATGCGTTAGTGCTATGAGGGGGGTGTCTAATTGGAGAATTTCAGATGGCTGAGTTGCGGGTTGATTAATTGATCAGCATGCTATCAGGGATGCCCTAGTGGTGGGTGGTCTATTCTTTAGATCTAACGGTTTCCATGCGTCAGCATATAATAGGGAGTTCAAGTTCGGAGTCTTGTTTAGGGCTTTTTCAATATCTGTCCATAACGGTTCCGCTGGATGAGGGAACCAGTGTTTTAGGTGGTCCGCCTGTACCACCATAAGGTAGTCTTTAAGGTCAACCATTCCTCCCGTCAATTTATGTTTAATTAGATAAGTGTGCGAACATCGTGCTCTTTTGCCCTGCCATATGAATTGCCTAAGCATGGATGTTAGTGCTTTTAGGTGCGTTTGTTTCAGTGAGATATGTAAAGTCCTGAATATGTAAAGTATTTGGGGAAGGATTATCATTTTGTAAGAAGCCAGTCTGCCTACCCAGGAGAGTTCAGTCTTTGCCAGTGTTTTGAGTTGTTTGTCCAGCTTGGGCAATAGTATTTTGTAGTTAGCATCTTCTAATTGTGCACATGAATGGATAATTGTGATGCCTAAGTATGTGATCCCTTTTTCAGCCCAGGTGTACGGAAAATTACTCTCTAGAAACTGTCTCAGAGTTTTGGGAATGCCAAGGTTGAGTATTAATGACTTCGAGTGGTTCACTTTGTAATATGAGAGTTGGCTGAACTCTGTTAGAATATCATGCACTCTCGGGAGTGAGATTTTCGGTTGTGTTAACATCAGGATGATATCATCAGCAAATAAATTGATGGTGTGGGGTCTATCTTTGAAAAGGAACCCAGATATCAGTAGATCCGTGCAGATGGCTTCGGCCAAGGGTTCAATCATTAAGTTAAAGATTGTTGGGGAGAGTGGGCAACCTTGTCTTGTACCGTTGGAGATAATGATGGGCTTAGAAAGCATGTTTTTTGTGTACACCTGGGCTGAAGGGGATGAGTATAGGGCGGTCATTGCTGAGAGGATCGTGTCTTTAAATCCAAATTTATTTAGGGTGAGTAGCATGTATTTCCAGTGGACTCTATCGAACGCCTTCTCTGCATCAATAGAGAGCAGCAGAGAAGGCGTTCTGTTCTGTTACGCCGAGTGTACAATGTCTATAACTCTTCTTGTGGCGTCAGATGCTTGGCGTCCTTGCACGAAACCCATCTGGTCAGGTTTTATGAGTTTAGGGATGATTTCTTTTAGTCTAAATGAGAGAATCTTGGCGTATAACTTAACAGCTACGTTAAGTAGTGAAATGGGTCTAAAGTTGGCCGGATTGTCATGGGCTTTCCTGGGTTTGGGGATAGTGATGATATGTGCTTTTAACATTTGTTTTTGTGCTGCCACTGTAAAAACATTGTTTAGGTATGGGATTAATTTGCATTGAAATGTTCAGAAATATTCACAGGTAAATCCGTCAGAACCTGGGGATTTGCCATTTGCCATAGATTGTATGGCTTCCGCAATTTCTAGATTGGTAAAAGGACAATTTAGGCTTTCCAATTCTGTAGGTGATATCGAAGGGAGAGTTATTTTTTCTAAGAAGGATGTTATTGCTTCATTTGTGGGTTGGGGTGTGGAGGGGTCGTCTTTTAGATTATATAGAGCTCCATAATAGTCTGCAAACACATCTGCTATTTGCCTGGGGTTGGATATTTTTTGTTTGGTGTGTGGGTGGAGTAGAAAGGGGATTCTTGATTTAAGTTTTTGCCCTTTAAGTTTGTATGCTAAAACTTTGCCTGCTTTGTTGTGGGATGAGTAGTATTTTAGTTTAAGGTGTTTGATCATGGAGGCATGGTTATCCTGTAGTGTGGAACGAAGTTCCATGCGGAGGTTGGATAGTTTAGTGGCGTCAGACGGGTTTGGGTGATCTTTATTACGTTTCTCTAGGTCTCAGAGATCAGATAAGACTTTCTGTGTCTTGGCTGTTCTCTGTTTTTTCTTCCTAGCTCCTAGCTGGATCATAACCCCTCTTATATAGGCTTTATGGGCATTCCACAGATTGAATACGTTTCAGTTTGGTGTCTCATTGTTCGTGAAGTAGTTGTCTAATTCAATTTGATATCGTTGTTAGTAGTAGGGTCTTTCAATAGGTCATTATTGCAGCGCCATATTAGAGTGGGACGGGAGGAGCAGCCCTCTGAGATCGTGATAGTGACTGCTGCGTGGTCAGGCCATGTAATGTCTGCTATGTCAGAATGGGACACTTGTTGCAGTAACCATTTGTCTACGAAAATTAGGTCAATTCTGGAGTAAGAATTGAATCTAGGGGAGTGCTAGGTATAATCTCTTTCTGATGCATGTAGTGACCTCCAAGTGTCATAAAGTTCTTCTCTAAATAGTAGGTTGGCAAGGGAGTAGGTTCTAGCTGTTCTATGTGGTGTAGCATCTAGGTTAGGATCTACAACTAGGTTCATGTCCCCACATACAATAAGATTACCTTTCTTGTGTTGATTTATATACTTAAACATTCTACGATAGAAGGTGCCATGACCCACATTGGGGGCATACACACCCACTATCGTGTAAAGCCGTTCATTAATAGTGCAAACAATCATAACGTACCGTCCTTTAGAGTCCAATTTGGAAGATTGCAGTGAGAAAGAAAGCGTGTTTCTGATGGCAATAAGGACTCCTCGTTTCTTCTTTGAGTATTCTGCTGAGAAAATATGAGGAAAGTCTTTGTGTTGATAATTCAGAGCTTCGGATGTCTTGAAGTGGGTCTCTTGTACTACCACAATGTCTGCCTTGGTCTTTGAGGCTTCCTTCCAGAGAGAGAAGCGCTTAGCTGGGTGGTTCAAACCCTTATAGTCATTCGTTTGAAGACCATTGGTGCTGGAAGTGGTGTTGGTGTGGATGGCCTCCCAATAGTAGGAGGTTTGGTATTTGCATGTATCGTTCGGTAGAAGGGTGAATAGTGCACTTCGTATGGTTCTGTGGCATTGTCGTGCAGAAGTGGAGAGGTGTATCAATTTATGAGAGGGTCTTATCGACTCAAAAGGATGTCTCGCTGATAGAGAAGGAGTAAAACTTGCTTGTAACATGTAACCACAAAGTGAGGTTAAGAATTTTTCATTGATTCGGGTTTGTAAAAAAGGGGAGCTCAACAAAGAGCTAGGTGCATGAATACTGCGTATCAGAGGGGGAAGGTTGTCATCTCGGTGATGGGGTCACCGAGTGGCAGGTGGAGGAGCCAGAAGGGAGGATAGCGTTGGGTGCTTAGTCCGACTAGGCCGCAGAGCCTCGGACTAAATTTGGGCCTGAGCGGGCGGCCGCGCCGCTCAAAAAAGGAGTCAGAGTGTAGAGATAGGTTAGGGGGATGCACCCCTAGCGATGGTAGTCTCTCACCCGCTGTGTGGAAGAAGGATTCCTTTGTATGTGCTGTGGAAGTAGCGGAGCTCCACTGCTACACGTCCGTCCTCGTTCCTTGCTGGCCACGCCCCCTCAAAATCCTTTGTTTTTATTGGGCCTCACTTTAAAAACATAACATGCCTTACAGCTTCCAAGCCCCTTGTTTTCAGTAAGAAGTGTAGCACATTAAAAATCTTAACCTGCGATCTCCTCTACAGCCAGCTGTAGCATTAGGAAGCTCTAGATTGACGCGTGTCATCATTAGTATACAACGTTGTCAAAAGCAAGTGATGAATAATTGACCTGTTATGATTAATCATTGTTTCTGGAGTTAGCAAGAACTAGCCCATCACTGTATGTCTGGTTTCCCACTAGTTCCACCAACCTCGCTGGCAAATTACAGTCAGTAGGTGAAAATCCTTGATTATCTTTGGTTGCAGAGAACCTGACCATAATAAACCCTGAATACCATACAAACCCTGCCTACACTCCCTTTAATACCAGGCATTTGTAAATGCTGTTAGTGTGAATTGGCCCTTAATTAGGCAGATGTTGGGAGAAGGAGTTGGACTACTGGTTTCTCCTCCATTTTCCACTTGTACTTTCCTTTACTGAGCTCACACTTCCTGAATTGACTGATGAATATACCATTCAGATGGCAGAATCGCACCAAACAATAACTGTATTTCTTTCACATTCTACAGTGTATTGTGACAATAAATAGCAGGAATGCTTACACTTGTAGTATACAAGGTATTGTGTTACATGTGGATTATCTGTTATTTACAGCAAATATAAAACTTTTTATTTTTTTGCAATGAAAGCAACTTACCAAAAAAATGCTATTATAAAGTAAAAATTGGTATATTTGTTGTTTGAATGCATGTGAATTTATGCATTATTTTCCAACTAAGGTTCTCTGATAACATAAACGCCAGGAGTTTTTTTCATGACATTAGAACGTCTTCATAATAGTTTCAAGCATCTCTAAAAATAATGTGATTTCAAAACTGATATGCCTGGCATTATAAAACCGTCTTCAT
This sequence comes from Glandirana rugosa, assembly GCA_018402905.1. Lineage (NCBI taxonomy): Eukaryota > Metazoa > Chordata > Amphibia > Anura > Ranidae > Glandirana > Glandirana rugosa. The sequence goes on from BLSH010497037.1 coordinate 232,239, forward strand.
CCAGCTTTGATTTAGCTGCTAGTGGCATGTCACAGGGTTTTCTGTCTCTGTGATGTTTTTCCAAGCAATGAATAATTGACCTGTTATGATTAATCATTGTTTCTGGAGTTAGCAAGAACTAGCCCATCACTGTATGTCTGGTATCCCACTAGTTCCACCAACCTCGCTGGCAAATTACAGTCAGTAGGTGAAAATCCTTGATTATCTCTGGTTGCAGAGAACAAAGTACAAGGAAAAAGATGGCACATTGGGTGAAACAGCAATACGCAGGAGATTAAATTCACCAATTAAGAACCCTACTGTCAAAGATCAGGAGAACAAAGTCATCATTTTCCTGAAGGTTTGGTATGACGTCTGTAAACCTTTAGAATAAAGTCAACCACAATTCCGGGCGGCATTAAACCTGGCCAGGAATATGTTATTTCTAACTGATATCAAAGAGGAGGCTGAATTTTGGAAAACACTGGCATTTTTGTTTAGCATTTCTGTTTTTTAGGTGAATTTAATTTCAAATGTTAAAAAACAATAAAACATTTAAAGCATTAGAAAAGGATGATACATTTATATTCTTCATTCTAAAATAAAGACTGTTTCATGAAATGATATAAATATTATTACACAAACAGGCAGATTTATCACCAAAAACAAAAGGGAGGGGAGAGAAATGCTCATTCTCTCTAGCTTAAGTCAATGGAGCAAGCACTTTTTACCTCAGCTAAATACCTGTTGTATTATACATGCCTTAAAGAATATGTAAATGTAAAATTAAATATTCCTGATATATGCCAGCTGTACCATTAAATTAAACTGTGAAAACGTATCCTGTTCTCTTTGTATTGTTTCCTCTGTGTGAAATCCCTAGTGTTCCTGCCAGTTCCTCTGCTTTCCTATTAAAAACCGACCACACTAGGCGCATGTGGTCAGTTCTCTAGCTTTGCTGGTAGCTCAGCCTGCTCTCCTCCAATGAGCAGACATGCCTTGACACGACCCCCCCCCCCTCCCCTCGTCCAGGCTTTTTTGGGAAATGCAGTGTACTGTTGCTTCTCCTCCACCCAGCTGTTATGCTGCTGAGAACAGAGGGGATTTGATCACCTACCAAAAGGGAAACAAAGGGTATTTATGTTTTTTTATATCTATACACAAATGTTTTGCCTTTCATTTCTTTTTTAGAAGTACAAAGATAATACTGCACCAATACTAATAGAATAAAGATAGACAACTGCAGCCAAAAACCTACAACATAGCGTACTACATAAAATCAAAACAGGCTCCCATCCTAACATATTCGTTCTTGGCTTGATGACAAGTTTTCAATAATAATTATGAGCAGTATGAACTACATACATAAAGAGTCAAATATTATTGAAAGTGTAGGAAAGCTTCTTAAAAAACAAAATAAAAATAAATAATAAAAAAATGTATGTAAAACACACACAGTGGTTCTAAGAAATCTAAATATATAGTAGCAACAAAAGAAATAATATCTTGTTTGTTGTGTTGACCAACTTAAAGAGTAAAAATTTGTGAAATGCAACCACTATAAAAGTTCATATAAGCATATGGAGTCCTAAGTACAGCAACAGTGAAAGTTCATATAAACGAATAACATCCTAGGTGAATGAGGCACACTAGGTGATTCTAATGATAAGACAGTTGTGCAAAATCCTCCCCCAAATAGGATGGCAGCTTACTGGATGTAAGTGCAAAATGCGCTTTGGCCTATCACCCAGCCCAGGTCCCCGTATCGGGGTAAATGGAGAGGGCGGGGCAAGCTCCAACCCAATGGAGGTCATATAAATGAAAAAAAGGGGCCTCCAATAGTGTAATAACATTGAGAAGTAGTTTTAATATAAAAGGAATGCACTTACAGCAATTGCAACAATTCCAGATAAAAGACAACAAGCCGGCCGGCTTTGTAGTGTTACTCCAAGGCAGTGACGCCAGCGCGTCTTCCCGATGTAGATTTTGTCAATACATGGGCGTCATCACGGGGATAAGACGCACCGCCGACCCACTGCCTCTTAAAGAACGTTTGCCCCTGTATCCCGGATGCCGGAAAGGCAGTGTGTCCGCCATTTTAGAGAGGGGAAACTGCCCTTAACTTAATAATAAAATGCTTTGATAATTGTAATATGAAAAAAATATATCAATAAATCAAAGAACAACATCTAACACTTAAAAACGGGCAGGTGACACGCCTAGGAAAGCAAAAGAAAAACAAAACAAAAATCCTACCCTTATCCTCCAAAGAACAGTAAAGCGATGACCGTGATCAGCTCTTTGAACACATTTTTAAAAAATAGCCTCTGCTCTCATTTCTATTTTAAACTGAATGGGTTGTTTTACAAGGTGATCGTTTACAAAAAATTTAAAGCTGAAATCTGGGCTACCTCCCCAAACTAATTGCTGGCATAAAAAAAAGGGGAAAAAGCTTTACATTTGCATTTGGGTGCCATTCTCCCTTAAACTGCAAAAGGTAGCAGTGTAGCATAAACAATTACCCCAATGTGTTCAGCGAGCAGTACTTTCTGTGTACAGAAGCAGGGATCCCTCTATGGGTGTGCATGTCATTGCCTACATGATGTGGACAATCTTCTTGGCCATCCAATGCTATGGTTCTCTCAGGATCCCGGAAAAAGTCTGCAGGTGATGAACTCTGTGTAAAAGGAGCATCGAGGACCAGCCCGTGCTGATAGATATGTAGGGCTGGATTATCAGTCCCCTACACCTGGAAACAGCACCGGTGAGGGACCTAGACAGTGAACTTTAAAAAAAAAAAAACTTGGTTTGAATGGGTTAGAGTTTGGAAGGGGGGTTATGATTTACCTAGAGATCAACTTCAAAGTTTATCAACCCAAAAAGAAAACTACCAAAATCCATGGCACTATTCCAAACCTCCACCTTGTTCATGGACCATCCAAATACTGGCTCCTGTAGCCCGTCTTTGCTCTAATGAGATGAGAGTCATACTCTGTCTTTAACTCATGTTGATACTTTATTTTATTAGCAAAACTTTATTCTATTAGCAATAAAATGGCTGCATACATACTTTCTCCACCCAGGGAAAACCATACTTGCCAAACGTGTTGGGCTTGTTCATATGATTATATCCCTGTGAGTAAGCCCATTGGGGTTAAGCATGCTTGGGTAGTGTGGTTTTCTCTGGTTGGAGAAAGTATATATGCATCCACTTTAAAGCTAATAGAATAAAGTATTAACAGGAGTCAACCAAGAAAAATGTTCTTGTTTTGTAGATGTAACATGTTTCTGTTCACCTGCCCTTAGAGGTGGTGGATTTATTACTTTTCTTTTTTTTTTTTTTCCTTTTGTTTCTTTTTATTGATGGACCTTAATTTTTTTTTCATTGTACACAAAAAAAAAAAAGCAAAACTACACAAGAAAATAAAACCAGGTGGAGATGTGCACAGGGAGCACCTCCCAACAATTCATGGAAGTAAGATGAAGAAAAATTTATATATTAAAATAAAGGACCAAGGGGAAAGTGTAAATGGGAGATACAAAAGAGCAAAAACGTGCCCCTGTCTCTGCTAGGTTGGGATAGTTGGGCTTTCTGGATTTGGACCGTTGATGTCTTTATTAGGGGAAGTGAGCAAAGGAAGTCTTCCTTCCTCAAGCACACATACTGTCTGTTAAGTAATGGTAGAAAGTACTGGCTTGATAAAGGTCAGGAGGAGACAGGAAATTCATTCTACATAGAAACTGGTGTTTTTAGTCCCTCGGTCTTCCAAAATGATAGGTTCGCTTGCGCTGGCAGAGTGGGCTGCAGCAAGTGAGGACATAAGCACAGCTGTTCTTGGGGGCAGTGGTAGCTTTATCTTCAGGGGCTGATTGGGGCGATGAGCAGCTCGGCGCATCTCCATGTGTGAAAGGGATTTTCTTAAGCATCTTGTATCCTTTACATCAGCAAGATTGAGTTTTTGCCTCTTAACAGTGGGTTGAGAGCTGGAACAGACACCAGAGGAGAAGGATCGGCCATTGGCAGAAAAGGGAATTACCACTCCAACCCCAGATACAGCTTCAAATGCTCGTTTTTGTGGGTAACACACTCAAACTGCGATTTATTGGCATTTTTGTTCCATCTGGGGATTTAGGCTTGAGTTGTGCTTGAGCAGCTAGCTCTTTCACAATGGCAGCTAAGGGAGGGCGCACCAAGGGCAGGATCTTTAGTGGAGTGTTAGATGCTTTTGGTAGTCGAATAGAACATTCTGCCTTTATGGAGTTGAAATTGATAGGAGTATATGGTCGACGTGCAGCTCTTCTAGGTTGAAAAATATCTCTGCACATGCGTCGTGCAATACGAGTTAATTTGGTTGTCTGCAAAAGGAAGGTTTGCCGATTCTTTGCCAAGCGGTTAGCACTGGTACTATATGGTGACATGCTCTTAGCTTCGGGCCGAGAAAGGTGGCCACGAGAATGCGGCTCACCAATATTCCTAGCTGCACCTTCAAGCTGTGTTGGTGTTTTTAGCCCACCATACCTTTTCCAGTAGATCCAGCAAGACGCACAAAGGCAGCACTGCATGTTTGGAGGACCCCCCGTGCATATCATAGTGCAGAGACAGTGGTGTGGCAGTTTTCACAAGTCAAACCCTTTTGGAATCCAGCTCCATTAAGTCCAGGTTTAGATCCAACAGATATAATTTGATTGGCATTCAGTTTGGTGTAAGTTGGGATGTAGATTTGCTTCAGTTTGCTGTCTGCTTCAACTGCCTTCAGACCTTTCTGTTGGATGTATCTGTCTGTAGTTTTCAAATAGTAGAACTGAAAAATACTAGCCAAAGATTTTCAGGGGAGAAAGTCTTGTCGGATGTCATTGAAATCCTTTCCTAATTTCTCCAATGCCTCTTCAAATAACATGACCTCTGATGCAGACCACTCTTACATTTCATCCCTGCACAGAACTGGACCACCCTGAGGGACAAGTGTCGACATGGCACGAGCAAGATCATAACCATTCCTCTATAGGATATCCATTGCATGAAATTTTGTAATATCACGAGAAGCAGCTGCTGCGCTCATGTTGAAGCTTGGTTGTCTGATTGAGCCGTTACAGTCCAATGCTCTTGCAAATGTGCCAACAGCCCTGGCAACCACAAGAAAATGGTCTATTTGTCTATCTGTCAGAGGAGTCTCAGGATCTCAAACTTTCATCTGCATTTTCTGTTAGTTTCTGTTATCAGATTCACCTTCAGCTAGCTGGTCAGGAATTTATGCCTGATATTTGGAACCAACTCTGATCTCTCCTTGATCAGCCAACAGAGTCTTCTGCACAGGGTCATACACCAGCGAGTAAAAAAAAACAATCCTCTTTCTCCAAATACTGGCTTAGAATATCTGTCTCATTCAGAGACACTGCATTTGCCCCTGATATGTGTTGCTGGCAGAGATTCAAATTGTCGGGAAAGAAAAAGCTTTCAATGTTTCAGTTGGTGCCTTTGTTGTTCAACAATAGCTGGCTGTTTGGGCTCTTCCTCAAATTCTCATGCATTGCTGTCTGCTAAACTGTTCAGACTGCTGGAGATGTCTCTGCGGCGAAAAAGACACACAACCTTGGCTTCTACATTACCATATGCTGTCTTGTTAAGTTCTTCTATTTGACGAATAAGGTATGGGAATTTTCAAAATACACATAATCGCCCACCCGGTACATATTGGCCGCCATCTTGCCCATCTTGCACAATAACTCAGGGCGCCAATTATGTTTCCTGGGCATCGTGTATGCCTGCACAGCGATGACATGTGTTCCATGCATCCTCATGCAGGCTTTCTCATATCTGTCAATTGTGACACAGCAACTGCTCCCAATCTGACATTGATGTGTATGCACAGGCTGAACCCACCTAATGTGCTTATGCCCACATGAATGAGGCCTAAGGCTATGTATATGTACTAAAAGTAAGTGGCAGCTGGTGCTCCATGGGTTGGGGGGGGGGGGCAGCAGACAGATCTGACCATGTCCCCCCTGGTTGCCGGCTCCAGAGGCCCTTGTCAGCCCAGTAGACACATACAGCAAGGAGCAGAGCGATCTATCGAGAGCGATCCCATCTATGGATGGGATGAACATAACAGGCTAGGACGACACTCTCTAGATTACACTGCCTTACCTGCAGGCTCTGGGCTCCCTCTTCTCCCATTCAGCCTATCATCTGGGCCCTGTGCTGGACTTTCTCTCCCCTGTGCTTGAATCCAATGTCAGCGGCGGCTTCCATCATCCGTCTCCTCCATGTCCCGGCCTCCATGTCCCCCCTCTGTTTTCTCCTCCCGGCCAATTGGGTCTTCAGACTCCCAATGGGGTCTCAGGAGCCGCTTCCTGATTGGCCAGGAGGGGAAGCAAGAAGACAGTGAATATTAATTTGTTAATGTCACACAACAGGGTGCGCCCCAAGCCCACCGTTTTTTGAAGCCAATTAGAGCCTCAAGCTCTAATCATGTGCTTCTAAAAAAATACCCCATTGGAATTCATGCGTCCGGTGGCCTGCATGTAGATCAGGGGGCTGGACGCATGGATGGGGGGGGGGGGTCGGCGCCCGTGCGGCCCCTATGAATGGGCTGCCACTGCTAAAAGTACAGATAAATATTTATTAATCCTGTCAATTCAGTCAGTAATACTTTTTCTGTGCAAAAAAACGAATATCTCAACCAATGTTGTCAGCTTTCCCAGCTATCTTCTATGAACTACAATGCAAAGCCACTCTATGTAATGAAGGAAAAGGTACTTGTAGTCCAAATTTGGAGGATCAGCCTAGCGTGACAACTCTACTCGTCTGTACATACAATGCAATGAGTGAGTGTTGTCAACCTAGGACACAAATTGTGTTAATAGAACCACCATGAAAAATAAAGGATAACAGCCTGAATAACGGAAAATAATGCAGCCACCATATCTATCGATGGGTAAGCTACAATATATAACCTTTTTGTTTTTAGGTTTGGATATGCTTTAAATAGTCATTCCCAATTTGGTGCAAAGAACAATTGTTAAATGATCACAGAAAATTGTCTAAACGCAGGTAGATATTTGTGAAACATTCAGCATGTTAGAACTGACCCATACACAACCCCAGTTGTCACTATTGTCAAAAATTATACTCAAAACTGTTGCAGTGCTTGTACATGTCAGAAAATGTCACCATGAGCTGGATAGCAACCACTGCTAGCTAGCTAACAACTTACATTACAATACTACATTTATTAGCTTCATCCATTCTAAAATACTGTAGATGGTGTCACAGACAAAACCATTGCATGACTGTTAGATTTCATGTAAAAGCAATAGCAAGCTATAGAATATTTCAGCAAGCTTTTGGAGAACCTGTTTACTGACTATCAACAAAACTATAGTGTTTATATATGCGAGAAAAAAAAGTATTGGATGTAAATTCAGAAAACCTCTGAGCAGTAAATGAGGCATTTCTGTTTACTGAAGCTTGAATTCAGAAATAGGCAAATACCACAGTTTTATTAGAATAAAGCTTTCCTTTTGAGAGCCGTTAAATTACAATGGATTGGGAGTTTTATTTTGCATCTTGCACATTTCCATCCAAAGGCAAAAAAGAGCATTAAAAGGGTTGTAACTTTTATAATCCAAAAAAGTGTGGAAGTACATTTTATCATAAACTTTTTCGGTGCATGATGGGTCAGTGATGTCACAAGGGGGCAGTACCACCAGGTGATGTCACCAGATGGCCCTGCCCCTTACCTATAAAATAACTGTCAAACGCCGGAGCCTTCAGTCGGCGGTTAGCTTTCGTTGCAAGCAGAGATTTTTTTTTCTCTTTTGGGTCCGGCAGTGGCGGTGGGCGTCATAATTGACGATGGATCTAAATTGGTGACATTGTTTTTTTTTTATTTTAATAAAGGAATTGTTAAAAACGGTGTCTGTGTTTTTATTTCTTTTTGACACTTTTTTTGGTGAATGGATAGGGGTACAATTTACCCCATACTACATGGTGAGGTGGGATCTGGGGCCCCCTTGTTAAAGGGTAATTCCAGATTCTGATAAGCCCCCTGCCATCAGACCCCCCACAACTACAGCCCAGGGTAGTGGGGAAGAAGCCCTTGCCCCCATTAACAGGTGCTGTGGGGTGGGCAGAGAACCTCTGCCCTAAAGAGCCCACCATGTTGAGGGCATGTGACCTGGTATGGTTCAGGAGGGGGGCGCTCACTCCTTCCCCTCCCCTTTCTGGCCTGCCAGGCTGCATGCTCAGATAAGGGTCTGGTATAGATTTTGGGGGGCCCCCTACCATTTTTTTGTTCATTTTGGCATGGGGTTCCCCTTAAAATCCATAGCAGTCCCAAAGGGCCTGGTATGGATTGGGGGTGACCCCCATGCCAATTTTTTTAACATTTTTCTATTGCCTGCAAGTCCATTGACAGCTGATAACTCATTGCTATTCACTGTTGTCCATTGCCCAATCATTGCTTAGAATGCGCTGTGCAGCGCGCAGTGCATTGTGGGGCGCTCGGTGGTTGAAAAACTTGCCGTGCGCCCCGCATATTTGCGTGTTTGCCGAACGGGTGAGCAGGCGATGTTTGGGCCAAACTTTTGCACGGCTTGAACTGTTCACCCACCTCTAAATATTAAGTCCTATCAGTATAATGCCATAACAACCATTGCATTGTCTGAGGATCACCTTTACTATTAACCACCCACAGTACAGCTTTAAAGGAGAATATATATATGAGGTGTGTCCACAAAGTAATGAGAATGATATTTTAAAATTATTTTATTAAAATATTTTACAATTGAACATTGAACATTGTTTCCTTCAGTTGTGAGTGTACACCACGTGAGAGGGATCAGCTCTAGTGGGGATTGCTTTTCCTGGGATAAAAGCAGTTTCGTACAGCAAGTCTTCATAAAATTCTGGCTTGCAGCCAGGTTTATTTAAAAGGTTGCACATAAACAGAAATTAAAACAGAAAACAAAAACCTTGCCATCTGGCGATAAACTTAACAGTATAGTTTCCCTCACTATACAGTGTGGGACTGGTCCCCAAACACCCACAAAACATAAGCAAATGCAAACCCCTTCTTTAAAGTCCAAACACCAAAATTGAGCTCACTCAGATTGTTCCTTCCGAGTCCCAGGCCAGAGCACAACTGAGAGCGGTTCCTGGTAATTTAAGCCACCTGCTGGTGGACTCCAGTGGACCAAAACTCCGGACCAGAACCAGCCCAGCCATGGTGGCTAGTAATACCTGACCCGGACTCCACCTAGTCCAATCTATATGAACGCATGCGAGGTGACAGGTAGCGTCCGTCCACTGTCACATATCCTCCCCCTCTGCTCAAGCCCCTGTGGCTGAGCAACTGTTCCAACCATGCAGTGGACCCGGGAGAGGGCATCCACATTGTTTTGGAGTTTACCTGCTCTGTGTTCCACTGTAAACCTGAATGGCTGTAGGGCCAGGAACCACCTAGTCACACGGCTATTTTTCTCACTGTTGTCACACATCCACTTTAGGGGGGCATGGACGGTGACTAGCCTGATTAGTCTTCCCAGCAGATAATACCTGAGGGCCTCTAAGGCCCACTTGATGGCCAAGCATTATTTTTCAACAATGGCATAATTTCTTTCATGCTTGTTGGGCTTCCTGCTCAGGTACACAACCAGGTGCTCCTCACCATCTCTGAGACAGTACGGCCCCTAGTCCCGCCTCAGAGGCATCTGTCTATACGACAAAATCTTTGGAAAAGTCTGGGTTGACGAGCACCGGTTGTACACACAGGGCCTGCTTCAACTTTCTCTGCGTCCGGATTCCATTTTACCATCACCGACCCTCTACCCTTTGTCAGGTCTGTTAGAGGGACGGCGATGGTGGCAAAGTCCGGAATGAAGCGTCTGTAGTACTCTGTGATCCCCAGGAATGCACGCACCTGTTTCTTATTCATTGGTTGGGGCCACTTTTGTATTGCCTCGATTGGTCTGGGGTTTGACCAGTCCCCGACAAATAACATACCCAAGGTGTTTGGCTTCCTCCAGGCCTATGGCACACTTCTTTGGGTTGGCGGTGAGACCTGCTTCCCTAAGGGAATCTACCACTGCTTGTACTCGGGGCAGGTGCGATTCCCAATCTGGGCTGTGGATGACCACATCATCTAAATAGGCGGCTGCATAAGTCCGATGTGGCCTCAACTTTTTGTCCATCATCCACTGGAATGATGCAGGGGCCCCATGCAGACCAAATGGGGCCCCTGGGAGTAGAAAATGCAGATTTTCCTTTGCGGACTCCGTTAGGGGAATCTGCCAGTAGCCCTTAGTTAGGTCTAGGGTTGTTATGTACCGGGCCCCTCCCAACCTGTCCACTAGTTCCTCAACCCGCAGCATTGGGTATGCGTCAAACTTAGATACATTATTTAGCTTCCTAAAGTCATTACAGAACCTGATAATGCCATCAGGGCTTTGGGACCAGCACTATGGGGCTCGAACAGGCACTGTGGGACTCCTCTATCACGTCCAACTCTAACATGTTTTTTATTTCCTTCACAACCGCCTCTCGTCTAGCCTCAGGTATCCTGTAGGGCTTTACATTTATGCAGACTCCTGGTTCCGTAATTATATCGTGTTGTATTACAGTGGTTAGTCCGTAGGGGAGAGAAAAAAATCTATATTTTTACTTACAAATTCCTTAATGTCATTGTGTTGCGTCACTGACAAGGAAACAGTTATGGGGATGTCCGGTGTCATGGGTAACCTGTCCTTTTGAGGAGTGGGCACTGCCATTAAAGTCTCTCTGTCCTTCCAAGGTTTCAAGAGATTAACATGATATATTTCTTCAGTTTTTCTTTTTCCTGGCTGGTAAACTTTGTAGTTTACTTCCCTTATTTTTTCTCTAATATCAAAGGGACCCTGCCACTTAGCTAGAAATTTACTTTCAACCAGTAGCAGAATTATGGGGGTCGCAGCGGTCGCACTGGCGACTGGGCCCTTCAGTTCTGTCAGTCCGGGGGGCCCGCCCACCTGTCCGCTGTTATTGAGGGGTCCACCTCCTGCCCACCCGCTATTGTGTGTCCGCCGCCCGTCAGCTGTTATTGAGGGCTCCACCCGCCATTGTGTGTCCGCTGCCCGCCCACCATTGTGTGTCCGCCGCCCGTCCGCTGTTATTGAGGGGTCCGCCGCCCGCCCACCCGCCATTGTGTGTCGGCCACCCGCCCACCCGCCACTGTGATCCTGCCTGCTGCTGTGAACTGCTTGTTGTTCCCCCCTGCCTGTGTGTTGGTTCACGCCGTGGGAGGAGGGGGGGGAGTCTTTCCCAGTTGGTCGCTGAGGCTAAGGGGAGGCAGAGCTGAGAGTCTGCTGACACCAATGAGCGAAGGGGGAGTGAGGAGCTCTCCCCTGTGCTATTCCCCACCACCATGAGGCAAAGGAGTGAATGGAGTGTCTGCAAGAAGTGTGCACTGACTTTGGTAAATACGTTCCTAAAAGCACTAGAAAAAGTAAAGAATCTATTGTACACCATATGCTGGGGCATCACCGTGTGGGTAGACTTAATACAACCACTGCAAGCATACATGAGCCTTTTGCTTCTGAACAGAGTAGTAATGATAATAACAGCACATGCTTTTTTTCACCTGATCCAGCTCCTATGTGTGCGCGTAGAGGTTTGTGTAATGTAAAGGAGTGCAGAGGTGTAGGGGGCTGTGTAATGTAAAGGAGTGCAGAGGTGTAGGGGTCTGTGTAATGTAAAGGAGTGCAGAGGTGTAGGGGTCTGTGTAATGTAAAGGGGTGCAGAGGTGTAGGGGTCTGTGTAATGTAAAGGGGTGCAGAGGTGTAGGGGGCTGTGTAATGTAAAGGGGTGCAGAGGTGTAGGGGTTTGTGTAATGTAAAGGGGTGTAGGGGGTTTGGGTAATGTAAAGGGGTGCAGAGGTGTAGGGGGTTTGGGTAATGTAAAGGGGTGCAGAGGTGTAGGGGTTTGTGTAATGTAAAGAGGTGCAGAGGTGTAGGGGTCTGTGTAATGTAAAGGGGTGCAGAGGTGTAGGGG
>BLSH010497037.1:245398-256948 GCA_018402905.1 Glandirana rugosa
GTGTCGAGGGATGTGGGGTGCAGAGGTGTAGGGGGTTTGGGTAATGTAAAGGGGTGCAGAGGTGTAGGGAGCTGTGTAATGTAAAGGGGTGCAGAGGTGCAGGGGTTTGTGTAATGTAAAGGGGTGCAGAGGTGTAGGGAGTTTGTGTAATGTAAAGGGGTGCAGAGGTTTGTGTAATGTAAAGGAGTGCAGAGGTGTAGGGGTTTGTGTAATGTAAAGGGGTGCAGAAGTGTAGGGGGCTGTGTAATGTAAAGGGGTGCAGAGGTTTGTGTAATGTAAAGGAGTGCAGAGGTGTAGGGGTTTGTGTAATGTAAAGGGGTGCAGGGGTTGTGTAATGTAAAGCCACCACCGCCGGCACTGATCCCATCCCCCCACTCCACTGCTGCCACTGATCCCACCCCCTCCCACCACTTCCGCTCGCTGCCACTCATCCCTGCCCCATGCTTCAGGGGGCCCATGCCTCACTCCTTTACACCTGGATAGGAGGAGCGGCGGGGGCAGCATATAGAGGAACCAATACCCTCCATGTTCCTCCTGCAGTCACTGAAAGCTTGCTTCTCCTCTCCCTCCCGCCGGCATTCAGCGGCTGCAGGAAGAAAATGAAGGGGGATTGGTTCCTCCATATGCCGCCCCCGACGCTCCTCCTATCTAGGTGTACAGGGGTGACAAATTGGCCCCCTGAAGCATGGGGTTGGGCCGCCCTGTGGGTCAGGGGGGCCCCTTCATGATTTCTTGCACCGGGGCCCTGAAGGTTCTAGTTACGCCTCTGCTTTCAACCGTGGGGACCAGCGCTCTGTCTCCGGGGTTGAAAGTCCGGGTTTTGGCACCGCGATTATAAACCCTCCTCTGGGCTTCCTGGGCTTGCTCCATATGTTCCCGTACTAGGGGCAGGACAGCTGCAATTCGATCCTGCATCAATGAAATATGCTCAATGATGCTTCTATACGGGGAGGCCTCTCCTTCTCATGTTTCTTTTGCGACATCTAGCAGGCCCCTGGGGTGTCTACCATACAAGAGTTCAAACTGGGGAATAACCCGTGGATGCCTGCAGAACCTCTCGTATGGCAAACATGAGATAGGGTAGCAAAAAATCCCAGTTTCTCATATCTGTATCCACCACCTTTTCCAACATACTTTTGAGGGTCTTGTTAAACCTCTTCACCAGACCGTCATTTTGGGGGTGGTAAACAGAAGTACGGAGATGGGAGATTTTGTACAGCTTGCACAACCTTTGGTTACTCGGGACATAAAGGGGGTGCCCTGATCTGTTAAGATCTCTTTTGGGATCCCCACCCGACTAAACACCTGGACCAACTCTTGGCAATAGTCTTAGTGGAGGTATTCCGTAAGGGGATGGCTTCAGGATAGCGGGTTGCATAGTCGAGTATTACCAGAATGTGCTGGTGGCCCAGAGCAAACTTTACCACTGGCCCCACCAGATCTATGGCAATTCTCTCAAATGGCACTTCAATGATGGGTAGTGGGACAAGTGGGCTGTGAAAATGGGGTGATGGTGCAGTGATTTAAAACTTGGGACATGATTCACAATATTCCCGAACATCTGCATGCAATCCAGGCCAGAAGAATCTCTGTGTTATTCTCTCCTTGGTCTTCTCTACACCCAGATGCCCCCCCCCATTATATGACCATGGGCCAAGTCTAGGACCATCCTGCGGAAGGGTTTGGGAACCACCAGCTGTTCTACCTCTTCCTCACCATGTTTTACCACTTGATACAGCAAATTATTCTTAAGAGCCATGTAAGGGAAAGACATCCCCCAGTTAGGTTCCACAGGTTCCCCATCCATCATTTTAACGTTCTCTCTGGCTCTAATGAGAGTAACATCTCCTAATTGCTCTGTACAAAAATCTTCCCTCCTGACCTCTAAGTCAGGGATTACATTCTCTACACTCTCACTATTGGAGTCAGAGATGTTCTCTGGTTCATTAACCTCAAGCTGAGAGCTGTCTTCCAGCTCTTCTGGCTCCCCAGCCATTAAAGGAAAAGGGAGAGTGTCTCCTTCTTCCTCGGTCCTGCCACTCATCTCTCCTTCCATTTGGCAAAAAGGGTCTGGTGAGATCTACCGTGCTTCCTCAGCAGGGGGAGCTCTTTCCTCCAGGCTCTCTGTGCCTTCCCACAACCTCCAAACATGGGGAAAATCCTTCCCCACAAGGACTTCATGAAGCAGGGAAGGCACCACTCCCACTGAAAGGGTCACTCTGCAGTAAGGGGTGTCAATCTCGACCAGGGCTGTCTGGTAGTCACAAGTGTCCCCATGGACGCAAATGATCCAACAGTGCTAGGGTGTAACCTTGCCGGATTTACACAGCTGCTTTTGACCAATGTTATCACACTACCAGAGTCAAGCATCGCAGTGACGGGTTTCCGGTCAATAGCGATCACACACATTTGCTTCTCTATGCGACTTGAACATGATGCTATACATGCGACCTGTGCAAAAAGAGAAATGCGTCTGTTCATAATAGCATTATCACATTGCATGGGTTCATCACTCAGGGGACAATTGGCAGCAATATGTCCCAATGCATGACATCGGTAGCACTGTATGTGCTCTATACCCAGTCCTCTCAAGGGTCCCCAAGACCTTCCTGGCTTCTTTGGCCAGTCTCCAGGTCTAGAGCCCATAGTCTCTTTAACTGCAGCAGTCTTATCAAACTTCCCCACGCCCTTGACCCCTGGAACAGTCTTACTCCGCCAGGCAATCTTTCACCCCTAGATACATTGGAGTGGGGCGCAGACGAGTTCAGCAAGTCCTCAGCAGCCGTGTATCTCTCCACGAGGTCTACGAGTTGGTTGGCCGTTTTGGGATCCCCATGACTGACCCATTTCCTCAAAGCAGCAGGGAGCGCATGTAGATAGCGGTCCATGACCACGCGCTCTACAATCTGGGGACCTGGCAAAGTCTCTGGCTGCAGCCACTACCTGGTGAGGTGAACCAAGTCAAACATTTGGGAGCAGGGTGGCTGGTCCATGAGGTAGGTCCACTGATGCACCCGTTGGGCCCAGACGGCCATGGTGACACCCAGGCGTGCGAGTATCTCTGCTATTAAAGTCTCATAATCCTGGGCCTTGTCTGGTTCCAGATCAAAATAGGCCTTTTGGGGCTCACCTGTAAGGAAAGGTGCCAATAGTCCCACCCATTGGTCTTTTTGCCAAGCTCCCTGCACAGCGACTCTTTCAAAGGTGGTTAGGTATGCCTCCACATCATCGGCTGGCGTCAGCTTTTGCAGGGGGTAGCTGGCACGTACCAACTGCTGTTCCACAGGCACAGGAGGTGCGGACCACTTTTTTAGCTCCACGGGAGCCTCCACCAGCTGACGGTTGATCTCCTGCTGGGCTTCATATTGTCTACGACTTTCCTCCCGCTGTGCTTCATGTTGTCTGGGACTTTGCTCCCGCTGTGCTGCAGTAGCTTGTGTAACTTGGAGGTTAGTCTCCCGCTGAGCCGCAGTCGCCTGTAGCAAGGCCTTCAAGATCTCCTCCATTGCGAAAAGGTGCCCGCTGAGTCCACCACGTGAGGGGGATCAGCTCTAGTGGGGATCGCTTTTCCTGGGATAAAAGCAGTTTCGCACAGCAAGCTTCATAAAATTCTGGCTTGCAGCCAGGTTTATTTAAAAGGTTGCACATAAACATAAATGAAAACAGAAAACAAAAACCTTGCCGTCTGGCAATAAACTTAACAGTATAGTTTCCCTCACTATACAGTGTGGGGCTGGTCCCCAACACCCACAAAACATAAGCAAATGCAAACCTTTTATTTAAAGTCCAAACACTAAAATTGAGCTCACTCAGATTGTTCCTTCTGAGTCCCAGGCCAGAGCACAACTGAGAGCTCTTCCTGGTAATCTAAGCCACCTGCTGGTGGACTCCAGTGGACCAAAACTCCGGACCGGAACCAGCCCAGCCACGGTGGCTTGTAATACCTGGGCCGGACTCCACCTAGTCCAATCTATATGAACGCATGCGAGATGACAGGTAGCGTCCGTCCACTAGTTCACCTCGCATACTGTCACAATATATATATATATATATATATATATATATATACAAAAGTGAGTACAACCCTCACATTTAAATATTTTATTATATCTTTACATGTGACAACACTGAAGAAATAAAAAGATTCATATTTGGGGGGAACACCCTACCAAACACATGGTGCTGCTTGTAAGACCAATAGACAAAAAAAGTACATATTACAGCGCACACGTGATACTTACTCCTACCAGGCTGTTTAAAAGCATCTAAATGTATATAACAAAAAATGCAAAAATATGGGGGTTTGGTCACACTAAATGGCCATGAAGTGTTTAAGCCCACTGACTGCTACAAAGTACCCCAATTTAACAGTGTGTTCCTACACTAACCTTAGAGTGAATGATCCTATCTCTTAAACCATGGAAGAAAATGCTTCTCTTTATGGGAGACCAGAGGACTCATCCGATGGAACACTGAAGAAATGACACTTTGCTACAATGTAAAGTAGTGAGTGTACAGCTTGTATAACAGTGTAAATTTGCTGTCCCCTCAAAATAACTCAACACAGCCATTAATGTCTAAGCTGCTGAAAACAAAAGTGAGTACACCCCAAATTAGGCCCAAAGTATTAATATTTTGTGTGGCCACCATTATTTTTCAGCACTGCCTTAACCCTCTTCCGCATGGAGTTCACCAGAACTTCACAGGTTGCCACTGGAGTCCTCTTCCACTCCTCCATGATGAAATCACAGAGCTGGTAGATGTTAGATACCTTGTGCTCCTCCACCTTCCATTTGAGGATCCCCCACAGATGCTCAATAGGGTTTAGGTCTGGAGACATGCTTGGTCAGTCCATCACCTTTACCCCAAGCTTCTTTAGCAAGGCAGTGGTCATCTTGGAGGTGTGTTTGGGGTTGTTACCATGTTGGAATACTATCCTGTGGCCCAATATCCAAAGGGAGGAGATCATGCTCAGCTTCAGTATGTCACAGTACATGTTGGCATTCATGGTTCTCTCAATGAACTGTAGCTCCCCAGTGCCAGCAGCACTCATGCAGCCCCAGACCATGACACTCCCACCACCATGCTTGACTGTAGGCAAGACACACTTGTCTTTGTGCTCCTCACCTGGTTGCCGCCACACATGCTTGACGCCATCTGAACCAAATAAGTTTATCTTGGTCTTATCAGACCACAGGACATGGTTCCAGTAATCCATGTACTTAGTCTGCTTGTCATCAGAAAACTGTTTGCTGGCTTTCTTGTGCATCATCTTTAAAAGAGGCTTCGTTCTGGGACAACAGCCATGCAGACCAATTTGATGCAGTGTTCGGCGTATGGTCTGAGCACTGACAGGCGGACCCCCCCCCCACCCCTTCAACCTCTGCAGCAATGCTGGCAGCACTCACATGTCTATTTCCCAAAGACAACCCCTGATTATGACGCTGGGTACATGCACTCAACGTCTTTGGTCGACTATGGCTAGGCCTGTTCTGAGTGCAACCTGTCCTGTTAACTGCTGTATGTTCTTGGCCACTGTGCTGCAACTCAGTTTCAGGGTCCTCAGAGAGTTTCAGATCCTCAGAGAGTTCTTTGCCATGAGGTGACATGTTGAACTTCCAGTGACCAGAATGAGAGAGTGAGCTAAATAACACCAAATTTAGCACACCTGCTCCCCATTCACACCTGAGACCTTGTAACACTAACGGGTCACATGACACTGGGGAGGGAAAATGGCTAACTGGGCCCAATTTGGACATTTTCACTTAGGGGTGTACTTACTTTTATTGCCAGTGGTTTAGACATTAATGACTGTGTGTTGAGTTATTTTGAGGGGACAGCAAATTTACACTGATATACAAGCTGTACACTCACTACTTTACATTGTAGCAAAGTGTAATTTCTTCAGTGTTGTTACATGAAAAGATAAAATAAAATATTTACAAAAATGTGAGAGGTGTACTCACTTTTGTGAGATATTCTATATAGTATATACTTTGAAGTTGCAAGTTAAAAATTGTGAATGCATGCATGCATGCATACTTGCCAATCTAGCCTCTTCATCAACATCAAAGAGAGATGATAAAAGTAGTGTTCCAATGTAAAGCTGGCCATAGATGAGTCAGTTTTTTATTCAACCAAAGACCTGAATGGCATAAAACTGACCCGATTGCCCCATTCACACATTTAAGGTGGAGAAGACCATAGCCTGCAGTGCTGATTAAGCTGCTAGTATTCAACAAGTTGGTTAAACAGAAGTTGATCGATAAACTGAGTTCTGTTCAACCACATTGGCCATACATGGATCGAAATTCAGCTGGGCCCTGCTGAACTGGCCAAATATCTATACATGTATGGCTAGCTTAAGGGAGTTGGTAGGGTTAGTCTATCACCACTTTTATCTTTCGTCTCTCCTATGATTTCATCAGCCACATGCTGCTTGTTTACTAAATGCAGCTGTCTATCAAATGTCAAGACAGTATGAGACTGTGTGGAGCCACATTGTTCTTTTTCTGCAGCTGAATATCGATCCATATGTGGCCACTGTGATTGAACAGAAGTCGATCTACCTAACAACTTCTGTTTAACCACACTGTTGCATAAAAACAGTTTGATCAGTGCTGCAGGCAACAGGCTGAAGCACTGATCTGTGTATTCTGAAAGCAAGGAAGTCTCCCCACTGCCAGAATACTATAGCACAGTGGGGAGGATTCTCTCATCTACTTTGAATGTGTGGATGGGAGAATCAGGTCAGTTTTTTCGTTCATCCTCCTGGAATGAAAAAATATGACCCATGTTTGTCCAGCTTAAGACGCAGGTGTAAAAAATCCTTAAGCTGGGTATACTCAAATCGGAATTCAACTGGTTCAACAGGAACCGCCCAAATTTTGATTCGTGTGTAACCCTGTCTGTTAGACCATCTTCTGTTGAACGGTCCTGCTGGAAAACCAGCATTTCATCAGACACTGCAGCCACTGGTTTAAGTGCTGATCTGTGTATTCTGACAGAAAGGGGAGTCCCCGCTGTCAGAATACAATAGCACAACAGGGGCGATCCCGGTATTCACATGGCTTCCTATACATGAACATGAAAAAAGAAACTCTATGGGGTTGATTTACTAAACCTGGAGGGAGAAAAATCCAGTGTAGCTGTGCATGGTAGCTAATCAGCTTTTAACTTCAGCTTGTTCATTTAAAGAGGAGGAGTTCATTTAAACCCACCACTCACCCAGTATAAACTAATGGCACAGTATTAATGTATATGTACATTCAAGCCTCCTACATGTATCCTTACCTTGCAAATAGCACCCCTTTCAGCAGTAGCACCTTGAAAACACTGGAATCAATGGGTGGCTCTCTTTGCTGGAGCTCGGTGGGTGGAATTGTGATGTCACAAGACTCCCCACCCACCTCTACACTCTCACACTTTGCTATTCTTGAGTTTTGAGAAACATCCTGTCAAAACTCAGGAAAGTCACCACATGACTTCAGCATGCCCAATCATGCTGAGGTGTGGAGCAGCCAATCTTGGGACAGCTGGAGGGGGAGTGTGAAGCTTTCTCTGCTCCGTGCAGAAGATAAGGAAATTACCTGTCACTCACACAGCAAGGGGAAGAAACGTCTCCTATTTCTCCCTTAGTAGGTCTTTCTCTTACTGAAAAAAAGGTAAGGGGATTGCTCAGAGCTGGATTAACTCTTTGTGGCAAGACTGGGCACAGATGACATGATGTCGTCCCCTGTACAAGGTAGAAGTGTCAGTAATTTTTTTTTTCGGATTTACATCCACCTTAAGCTTTGACAATATAACCTGGAAGTTGATAGGCTTCTATGCAGAACTTCACCAGATTTTGTACTGTCCGGTTTTAGTAAATCAACCCCTATGTGTATAGCCAGTTTTAGAACTCTGGAAAAACTTGCTGGTAAGCATGCAGAGCAGCTGGCAGGCCTTCTGAAAAACCACAGGACACAGTTTTGCAAGATTGCATGTGTTATGTTTAACTTCTAATTTCAGAGCATTTGGGAAAATAAAAAATTTGAAAATAGGTAACTCCGTCCATAATGTTATAGTGGTCGCAGTGTGCTTTGCAACGGGGCTCCATACAGACCAAGTGTGTGAACTGCAAAAATGAAAGTGTACTCAAGTAAACTTTGAAAGGCACACTTAGCAGAATATAAGATACTCAGAACCTAATGACTCAACAAAGGAGCATCACGAGATTATTTGTGGGTACAAGATTTTTTGCTTTCTCAACTGGGTTTAATAACACGTTATTGACTGAATTGCCTTTTATTCAAAATAAAAGTAAATGACACTGGCTAGGAACAAGGATTGGAGGAACAGCATAAGGAGTGGTATAGAAAGGTCCCATTCTCCCAAAATATGGAAGGATCAGTCTTTTGGTACATACATGTGTAGAGATTCCAGTAGCCTTGTGAAGATAAAATACTTGTTGTAGTGATGAAAAGTACATGTTTAAAGGATTTTGGCAAAGATCATTTTACAGGCCTGCATGTTACTGTTTGTATTGGTGCCCTACCCTCCAGATTCAACTAACGTCCAATGTCCTGCAGTCATTCCCTAGTTCCTAAGTACTAAGGGGGATGGTCTTCTTGTTCATGATCATTACCAGTGAGAACTAGACATGTGCAATTTGTTACGTTCCGAATCTGTTTTTTAACAAATTTTGTCAAATTCGTTAATGCGGAAGTATGTGAATTAAGGAAAATCTGTTTACCAAATTCTTCCAAATATTCGTAAATTCGAATAGTCGAATATTCTCAAATTCATAAATTCATAAATTCAAATAGTCGAATATTCGTAAATTTGTAAATTCGAAAATTTGTAAATTCGAAAACCTGAAAATTTGAAAATCTAAAATAATAACTAACTATAATAACTTAACTATTACTAACTATTAAATTATAGATATTGGAATTTCCTTTCAAATTTGGCTGTTAGTGAATGTAACAAATACAAATCCAAAGTTACAAATTATCCAAAATAACCAATGCCGTATCTAAACAAATGGAATGGAATGAATTAATAATAATAATAAATAACAATAATAATAGTAATAATAAAACCTTTTTATTATTATTATTGATTATTAATTTGTTCTATTCCATTTGTTTAGATGCGGCATTCGTTATCTTGAATAATTCGTAAGTTCCGATAAAGTCATATTCATTATGTTCACTAACAGCCAAATTTGAAAGGAAATTCCAATACCTATAATTTAAGTTAGTTATTATTAGTTAGTTAGTTAGTTAGTTATTATTTACGAATTTATGAACTTCCAAATTTATGAATTTTTGAATTTACGGATTTTTGAATTTACGAATTTTCGAGTTTACAAATTTTCAAATTTACGAATCGGGGTCATAACGAATGACGCTAAAAATAAAAAAAAAAAGACAAACGAAATGAAAGAACTAATTTTTCAGCAGTGCACTAGTCTAGTGAGAACTCCCAAGGTATTTCTCCATGTTGTTCTCATTTTAGAAAACCCATAGAGCACTTTGAATCCTATGTCATGGTGCACACTGTCTTAATCACTTCCTGTCCAGCCTAATGTAAATTGACGGCTGGGTGGGACATTCGTTGTTCCAAGAGGACGTCATATAAAAAAAAATGTAAAAAATGTTTTTTCTTTTTTCTTCACATCAGTTATATGATACTGCACCAGTGACAATATGTAAAAAAAAATGTGAAGAAAGCTATTTTTTAAGAATTTCTTCATTTTCCCAAAAAATGTGCCAAACATTACAATATCAAAAGACTTGCCATGCCTCTTACTATATACTTTGGACTGTCTACTTTCCAAAAAAGGGGTCATTTGGGGGATATTTGTACTTTCCTTGCATTTCTGGCCTCAAGATTTATATACCATAGTTTGTAGACTCCTACAAACTTTCCTACAGACTAAATAATATACACTGATTTTGGGTTATTTTCACCAAATAAATATAGCAGAATAGAGTTTGGCCTAAATCTATGAAGAAAGATTATTTATTTGACATTTTTATAACAGAAACAAAGAAAAAGTTTTTTTTTTCAAAATTTTTGGTATTTTTTTAGTTTATTGAGCAAAAAATAGAAACAAAAACCCAGTGTTGATTAAATACCACAAAAAGAAAGCTCTATTTCTGTGAAAAAAAATATAAAAAATCTCATATGGGTACAGTGTTGCATGACTGCGCAATTGTCATTTAAAGAGTGACAGTGCTGAAAATTGGCCTGGGCAGAAAGGGGGTGAATGGGCCCTGTATTGAAGTAGTTAAATATTTATTTGTAAGACATACATTTTATGCAAATAGGAAAATTTACTGCATACTATTAAAAGTCTTTTAGGAATCCTATGTACAGGCACTCCAATGGTTTCCAGTTAAGAGTAAAACAGTTTAGTTGTATTTTGGGTTTAGACAATTTTAAGAACTAATCGATTTAGTTATTGTAAATAATCACCTTGTAAAACAACTCATTAAGTTTAAAATAGAAATGAAAGGCAAAACATTTTTGTATAAATATAGAAAAACATTATAAATACCTTTTTTCTCCTTTTTGTTATAAGTGATCACATTCCCTCTGTTCCCAGCTGCATACGAGCTGGGAGGAGGAGAAGCAGCTGCACTCTGAGCTTCCCATTGAATGGCTGTCTGATCATTAGAGGAGAGTACACTGAGTAGCTAGAGAACTGACCACAGTGTTTGCTCCTGCTTAGTGTAGTCAGTTTTTAATAGGAATGCAGAGGGACTGGCAGGAACACCAGGGATTTCACATAAAGGAAGCAATACAAAGAGAACAGGATAATTTCTTATACAAGTACTTGGTACAGCAGGCACATATCGGGACTAAGTGTTGAGGTAACAAATGCTTTAACCACTTCAGCCCTGGAAGGATTTCCCAGGTTAGGACCAGAGCACTTTTTGTGATTCGGCACTGCGTCGCTTTAACTGACAATTGATCCCCTCTGCGTCATTTCTGATCGTCACTATAAACAAAAGAAGAGCGACCATTTTGCAAAAAAACCCAAATTTCTTACTTTTTGCTAAAATGCAAATCCAAAAAAAAAAAAATATAAGAAAACATTTTTTTTCATCGGTTTAGGACGATTTATATTCTTCCTCAAATTTTTGGTAAAAATAATCGCAATCAGCGTTTATTGATTGGTTTGCGCAAAAGTTGCCGCGTTTAGGGATGATGAGAATTCATTTCTGGGGTTTTTATTTATTTTTTATTTTTTACTAGTAATGGCGGCGATCTGCGATTTTTAGCAGTACTGCGATATTGCAGCGGACATGTCGGACACTTTTTTGGGACCATAGCCTTTTATACAGCGATCAGTGCTATAAAAATGCACTGATTACTGTGTAAATGCCATTGGCAGTGAAGGGGTTAACCTGCAGGGGGCACTCTAAGGGTTAACTGTGTTCCCTGGGCATGTTCTAACTGTGTGTGGGCTGCCCTGGCTGGGGAAAGGGGATGATCACAGCTTCCATATAGAGGAAGGCTTCCCCCTCTATGAGAACAGAGATCCGTGTTTACATACAC
>BLSH010497037.1:256958-270576 GCA_018402905.1 Glandirana rugosa
CACATACATTTGTGCCTAGAGACAAGAGTATCTCCCCCTTCGGAAGGAGATATACCTTCGACACTAGTAGGCGGATGATCACAGCTTCCATATAGAGGAAGGCTTCCCCCTCTATGAGAACAGAGATCCGTGTTTACATACACGGACCTCCTTTCTCTCGCTGCGGGGGGGCCATCGCGGGTAGCCGGCAGAGATCGAGTCCGCCCTACCCGCTCCCTGGCCCCCCGAACACAGTGAGCGCGCGCTTACAATATTAGTTATCGCGGCTGCCGTCAGGCGACGGCGTTTCGCGATAACGAGCCACCTTGCCGCCGTCACGCTGCGGCGGACGGTCGGCAGGTGGTTAATGTCAGTTACCATGAACTGTTTTTTCCTCTTTGTAAATTTTGTGTTTATGGAATTTTTTTTAAGATTGTGTTTAACTTCCAACATTAAAGCTAAACATGCGCACTGCTGAAAATTTTGATCCATTTTCATTTTCGTTTCATCCGTTTTTTGTTTTTTTCGGATATTTGAAAATTTATAATTCATAAATTTGAAATTTCTGAAATTCTTAAATTTGAAAATCTGTAAATTTGGAAATTCTGAATTCGAAAATCCGAAAATTTGGAAATTCGGAAATTCTAAAATTAGAAAATTTGGAAATTTGAAAATGTTAAAATCCGAATATCTGAAAATAAGAAAGAGAATCCACAAATTCAAAAGAACTAAAATCCAAAAATTTGAAATAATAACGAACTAACTAACTAATAATAACTATTAAATTATAGGTATTGGAATTTCCTTACAAATTTGGCTGTTAGTGAACGTAACGAATACAAATTTATCTGACGTTACGAATTATCCGAAATAACGAATGCCGCATCTAAACAAATAGTACGGAACAAATTAATAATAAATAATAATAATAATAAAAAGTTTTTATAATAATAAAAGTGTTATTTATTATTAATTTGTTATGTTCCATTCATTTAAATATGGCATTCGTTATTTTGGATAATTCGTAACTTCGGAAAATTTGTATTCGCTACGTTCACTAACAGCCAAATTTGAAAGGAAATTTTAATACCTATAATTTAATAGCTAGTAATAGTTAAGTTATTATTAGTTAAATACTATTTCAGATTTTCGAGTTTTCAAATTTTCGGATTTTCATTCTTATTTTCGGATTTTCGTTCTTTCGAATTTTCGGTTTTGTATTCTTATTTTTGGATTTTTCGAATTTCTGGATTTTCAGATTTCCGAATCTCTGAATTTTTGTATTTTAGTATTTTCAAATTACCGAAATTTAGAATTCCTGTATTTGCGAATTTTGAATTTCCGAATTGTCAAATTTCCAAAATTTCGGATTTCAAATTTCCAAAATTTTTAGAATTTCCGAAATATCGAATTTCCAAATTTCCGAATATCGAATTTCCGAAATTTCAAATTTCTGAAATTTTCGAAAATTCGGAAATTCAAAAATTTGGATATTTCCAAATTAACAAATTTGTTGAAATTTGTTAAAAAATTAACTCAGACCGAAATGAATCGTCTGATTAAAGCTATTTTCCTCCATATAGACTACGATGGTGATAAAGGATTGTACTGGAAGCACAGCGGCAAAGTGATTTGCACTGGTTGCCTTATTTCATTTAGAGCACAACACTTCCTACATGGGAGTTTGTTCATTCTTCGTGGAGAAATTCATAACTACAGTGATACCTTGGCTCACGAACGGTTCTGTTCATGAACAACTCGGTTCGCAAACAGAAGAGTTCACAAAAATTTGCTTCGGTTGACTTGATTGGGAATCATGGAAAAACAGTTTGTATGAATCCTACAACTTTATCATGCCCTCAGAGGATCTTTTCCTGGATGCACAGTGCTGTTTTCTGGCCCCAAGATTAGTCATTTAACCGTTTACCAACCGTGTAGCGACTATAAGCGGGACTCTGTCCCTTAAATCGCCGCTTATAGTCATCACTTGCCCCTGAGCGGGGCCGTGGGCTGGGTGGACTCGATGTCCGCCGGCGACCCACGATTGCCTGTGACAGAGCCAGAACAGGGAACCGCCGATGTAAATGGTTCCCTGTTCTGACAGGCGGCATGTCAGAGATCTACTGATCCCTATACTCAGGATCAGTTAGATATCTGGTGCCCCTGGCAGCCCAGCCCCTAGAGCACCCCTGCAGGTTAACCCCTTCCCTGCCAATGACATTTATACAGTAATCAGTGGATATTTAAATTCCTGATCGCTGTATAAATGTCATTGGTCCCAAAAAAGTGTCAAAAATGTCTGATATGCCAGCCCCAATATCACAGTCCCGATAAAAATCTCAGATTGCCGCTATTACTAATAAAAAAAAATAGTAAATATGCCAGAAATGAAATCTCATGGTTTGTAAACACGGCAACTTTTTTGCAAACCAATCAATTAACGCTGATTTCGATTTTTTTTTTTTTACCAAAAATATGAGGAAGAAAATAAATCAGCCAAAACCGATCAATAAATTCGTTTTTTTTATATATATTTTTTTTGGATTTGTATTTTAGCAAAAAGTAAGAAATGTTGTTTTTTTTTTCTTGCGAAATTGTTGTCCTTTTTTTGTTTATAGCGGTGATCAGAAGTGATGCAGAGGTGATCAAATTCCAAAAAAAGAAAGCTCTATTTGTGGGAAAAAAATGGCGTAAATTTTGTTTGGGTACAACGTCGCACGATCGCGCAATTGTCAGTTAAAGCGACGCAGTGCTGAATCGCAAAAAGTGCTCTGGTCCTACAGTGGGAAATCCTTCCGATCCTTAAGTGGTTAAATTGTGGTTTAGGATTGCTTCAAACAAGGATTAAAGAGGAGCTATAGTTTTTTTTTTCCATTTTAGATGTACACATGATAGATAACAGCTTAATGTAAAAGACTGTATGTAATACATGTTTAAAATCCTTTCTGGTACATACATTTCCTAATTGTACTGTATATATATATATATATATATATATATATATAAAACGGATTAACCTGATTTACATTGAACCCTATAGGAAAATTTGCCTCGGTTCGCAACCAATTGGGTCGTTTTAATGAATTAAGTTTGTGAACCGAGGTACCACTGTATTTTGTGAATTAGTAATATATAAATATATTAGTTTAAAGAATCCGTCTTGAATTGCCTGCATTCATTACAATGAAATATATAAGCTGACATATTGGTTTTTTTTCAACCCTGTATTTTTCTTTGAAATTATTAGGAAGTGTTGTGTCTATAGGGAAAGGGCCTTTTGTATATTTAATAACGTTTGATAAGATTTTGATAGAAAGAGAATATGTGGAAAATGTGGGGATTAAAGGTATCCTGTCTTTGGTCTTTGCTTATCAATTCCTTCAGAACACTTTCTGCCGGATAGAAGTTTCCATCAAATTACATTCCCCTGCCAATCACATCTCAGTAAATTCTACTTTAGACACTGAATCCCTTATTGACGAAAACTGCTTTAAGCAAGATAACTGATGTAAGTTTTAAAACATAGTTGTTTATAGATTTTTTTATTTTTTTATCAAAAAATTGTTTTGTTATTGTTTGTTACAGTGTATATTTTAGTGTTTTATGATTGAGTCTAATTTCCACTGAGACTTTAGGCAAGGCAAAATAGAAATGGAAGTCACAAATAATAAATCCTTGGTCTACCACAGACAGAATAGAAGAATACTTCGAAGGCAAGGTTTGTAACCTTTGTGCCTTGGGACTCCGATTCATTCTGGGTGCCTGCTTTTGAACCAGCGGTCCAGCCTTGCATCAGTCATGTACAACACTTGCCTCATTTACTTTTATTTTGGCTATAGCTTTAGTACACAATGTGTTTGCACAATATAAAATACACTATATTGTCAAAAGTTTTGCCTTTACACGCACAAGAACTTTAATGGCATCCCAGTCTTAGCCCGTAGGGTTTTGACCCACCCTTTGCAGCTATAACAGTGTCAACTCTTCTGGGAAGGCTGTCCACAAGGTTTAGGAGTGTGTCTATGGGAATCTTTGACCATTCTTCCAGAAGCGTATTTGTGAGGTCAGGCACTGATGTGGACGAGATAACCTGTCCCGCAGTCTCCACTCTAATTCACCTCAAAGGTGTTCTATTGGGTTGAGGTCAGGACTCCGTGCAGGCCAGTCAAGTTCCACTACCCTAAACTCGCTCATCCATGTTTTTATGGACCTTGCTTTGTGCACTGGTGCGCAGTCATGTGGAAACAGGAAGTGACATTCCCAAACTGTTCCCACAA
This sequence comes from Glandirana rugosa, assembly GCA_018402905.1. Taxonomy (NCBI): domain Eukaryota; kingdom Metazoa; phylum Chordata; class Amphibia; order Anura; family Ranidae; genus Glandirana; species Glandirana rugosa. The sequence goes on from BLSH010497037.1 coordinate 261,215, forward strand.
AGTTGGGAGCATGAAATTGTACAAAATGTCTTGGTATGCTGACACCTTAAGAGTTCCCTTCACTGGAACTAAGGGGCCAAGGCCAACCCGTGAAAAACAACCCCACATCATAATCCTCCCTCCATCAAATGATTTGGACCAGTGCACAAAGCAAGGTCCATAAAGACATGGATGAGAAAGTTTGGGGTGGAGGAGTCCTGACCTCAATAGAACACCTTTGGGATGAATTAGAGCGGAGACTGCAAGCGTGGTCTTCTTGTCCACATCAGTGCCTGACCTCACAAATGTGCTTCTGGAAGAATGGTCAAACTTTCCCATAGACACACTCCTAATCCTTGTGGACAGCCTTCCCAGAAGAGTTGAAGCTCCTATAGCTGCAAAGGGAGGGCCAACTCAATATTGAACCCTACGGACTAAGACTAGGATGCCATTAAAGTTCATGTGCGTGTTAAGGCAGGCGTTCCAATACTTTTGGTTATATAGTTTATATACACACACTACAAACAACAGATTGCAAGGAATGTATGGTAAATGACGGAGAACTTTATGAGCTTAGAAAATGACTAATTCTCTTGGAAAATGGTATTGGCTTGCTTAAATAAAATACAAAATGGCATCATAACAAATAATTCTTATCATTCAACTACTGTTAACAAGTGAGCACAATACATTCACAATTTTGCATCAGCTTTGGTCTGATTGAGGCCTGAATGCAAGAGCATCTCCCCCGGGGCCAGTGGCCAAACATATATAATTTGTACTGGCCCTCCTACATATCCTGCCCTTAGTCAAACAAATTATTAGTCTTTGTGAAGGTAAGACATTTGGAGACAATTACAGTACGTACATTTATGTGAGTTTTCTGCTCATTCTGTTTATTTTAGAAGAAAGCTATAATGTTTTCTTAATACGCTGTTAATACAATTTGAAGATATATGTCTGGCCCACTTTTATGTGGACACTTTCTGACCATTACAAAGTATAAGAGAGACAAAAAAAGTTAAAATAAAAGTTTAGCAGGTATAGTTCTATATGTAAAATTCTCAGCAGCTTATAAGATTTGGACATAATAAAGACAAACTCTTAGGCCATCAAGCACACAGGAAGTTAAAAAAAATGTTCTAAAAACGTCAGTAGCTTTGTCGCAAGTTTTTCAGCGGTTTTCAGCGTTATTGCACTGTTTTCAGCGTCTTTTTTTTTTTCTCAATGGATCAAAAATGTCCAAAAACGCTGGTGAGCTGCGGTTTTGAGCGTTTTGGACGTTTTTGAGTGTTTTTCAGCTTTTGAGTGTTTTTCAGCTTTTGAGCATTTTTACAGCTGAAAAACTCCTCTCAGAACCCACTGGTCTTGGGTTCTTGGGTCTTGGGTTTTTTTTACAGCCCAAAAACGCCCCAGCCAAAAACAGTTGATAACAGCCTATATGTGCATGAGCACATAGGATAACATGATGGGGAGTTTATTGACTGTAGAAAAAATGGCTGATGCCAAAAAACATCAGCTGTAAAAACGCCCAAAAGCGTCCTGTGTGCATGAAGCCTTAGTCTCTATCTTCTTTGATGAAAAATGGCTGATAACATGGAATAATAAGCAGCACTCAGATTCATATTATATCAATCTGTATCTCAAAATTTGTACAGACACTAAAGCTTACATACACATTTATGCAAATGGAAGGTTTCTTAGAAAAATGTTACTTATGTTTAAGGTTAATGTTTATCCAAACCAAAAAAAAAAAAAATATATATATATATATACAGTATCTCACAAAAGTGAGTGCACCCTTCACATTTTTGTAAATATTTTATTCTATCTTTTCACGTGACAACACTGAAGAAATGACACTTTGCTACAATGTAAAGTAGTGAGCGTATAGCTTGTATAACAGTGTAAATTTGCTGTCCCCTCAAAATAACTCAATGCACAGCCATTAATGTCTAAACCGCTGGCAACAAAAGTGAGTACACCCCTAAGTAAAAATGTCCAAATTGGGCCCAATTAGCCATTTTCCCTCCCTGGTGTCATATGGCTCGTTAGTGTTACAATTTCTCAGGTGTGAATGGGAAGCAGGTGTGTTAAATTTGGTGTTATCACTCTCACTCTCTCATACTGGTCACTGGAAGTTCAACATAGCACCTCATGGCAAAGAACTCTCTGAGGATCTGAAAAAAAAATTGTTGCTCTATATAAAGATGCAGATGCGGTATCGGAGCACATGCTCCTTCCTCAGACCGTTTGAAGAAGGAGCATGCACTCCGAGAACGCTTCGCCGACCTCCGCTCCTCCACACGCCGCATCCAGGAAGTGACATCACCCTCCGTCATCCCCTTGGTGTCAGGAAGTCTGCTGGAAGTAAGCGCCGGGAGCCACCGGTGTTCACCACCTACAGACTCTGCAGACACCCGTTCCATCTTCGTCCTCGCTCCCAGTCACATGACTGAGGCTTCCCTTTATGATAATTACATCCATCATTGATGTGCCTGATAAAAATCATTGTTTGTGAGTAGACTTGTTATTATCTTTTAATAAACTTGCATACAGCTACACTTAGAGCGCATGTGTTTCTCTCCCCGTCACAAAAACAATGATTCCCTATGAGAGCCATCTTAACTGGTCCAACTTGTGTTTTTCAAAGTCGGTCCCCCACCCCGGGATGTGACATCATAAGGGGGCGGGGCCTCTGGATGACGTTAGCGGGTGGCCCCGCTCCATGCCAATATAAGTCACAGCACACAGTGGAGCCGGTATTTGAGCGGGAGATCGCGTTGTGTCAACATGAGAAGAAGAAGAGACAGCAGAAAAGCCTGGCAAAAGAGCAGAAGACGCTGTGGAGAGGATGCTGCAAACAGGAAAAAGAACCCGCAAAAGAGCTGAAGATGCCGGAGCTGATTTAATAAAATACTTTTAAAACCGGTGTATGACAGGTGCATATCATTTAAATTTTTTATAGCAAGGCCAATTCTTGCTTTCATCAAGAGTACCTCAATATGGTTACGGTGTGAAGGCACCACCGACACCCAAAGACCAATTTTTCCACACCCGTTACTATCCAAAGTCTGTGGAAGAGATACCAGAATTTATCCAAAAAAATGTTGTTTCCAGTGCACTACATTGTGGCTTCATCATACAGACTGGCTCCCCAAGCCCCATTACTTACTAAATGAAGAAAGCTTGCAGGGAAAATGTCATTTGTTTGGCTTTATAAATGCAATTATTGCTGCAGCAGCTTCAATACACAGTACAGATGTATCACTTTACAGGTAGACTAAGGGGACACTCAAGGCACTATATTGAAAGGAATTTTTCATTTTTATGCTTTCACTTTAAGCAACAATAAATCACTGCTTATTTAAAAATGCCATTTTTTACAAACTTTTTTTCATTGATACATGTTCCCCAGGGCAGTACCCGGACCCCTATAACCATTGTATGCCCAATTACTTGCATATAAGCCTTCAAAATGGACACTTTTGATTTTTCACATTCGGCCCGTCCCTAATACCCAGGTAAGGCAGATGCATACAGTTGAAGGTCCGCCTACAGTATAATGTCCACCCATCTCTTTCTGATAGTGTTTATAAAATGTAAAAAATTAGGTTTAATACTTACCTTGCCCTGTCTTTCACAATGCTTGGCATGATGCTATCATCCTTCTGGGGAACAATGAGAACCCCAAATCTCTCCAGAAGACTTTTAAGTTAAAGTGACTTTCTATTAGATTTAGGGTAATTATTGTTCCCTATATCCCTAAATATTACTTTACAGGTGCATTTTGGAAATACTATAAACCAGAGACTTCTTACAGGGAGAAGGGGCAATGACATTGCTTTGTAGTACAAGATCCACTTTAACTGGTGTAGAGAGGCAAGACGAGATGGTGCCACTGGTTATTTTGGCAGTTTGGGCCAGGTTTTTCAGAAAACAGGCACACCAATGAGTCAGCTGTGCACTGGGCTTATGTTAGAGCTGGGGGTAGAGCTTAGTGACCCCACCCTCCTGAGGGGGTCAGTCTGTGCAAGGGAGCTGTTAGTAGCATGTTGCTCCATACTGTCCATGCTGGGACAGTGAAAGGCCGAGTCTGGGAGGATATGGCAGCAATGAGCTGCAGGAGACACAGTTAGAGCTGAGGAAGGTTCAGCGTGCACAAGCACTGGGACTGTATGTTTGATGGCCTGGAGGACCAAGGCAGGGGGCCTATGCAGAGATACTGCAGAGAAGAGCCAGGAGGTGGAGTACTGTTTGTTTTGACACATTGAGGGTGAGAACCCCTGCGAGGGAAATTATTCTGCTGTGAATATTTACTTTCTTCAATAAAAGTGGGCTGAAAAAAGCCCTAAAATGAAATTTGTGGAGTGGACTTGACTCACTGGTATGTTGTGGGACTGTCGTTTGTGGCACAATAAGTAGCAGTATTTTGTGAGTAGAAGGACTATGGCATATGTATAAAATGAACAGGCACAGGTTCTATTTAACCACTTAAGGACCGGAAGGAGTTCCTCCTTAAAGCGGAGTTCCACCCTAAAGTGGAACTTTTGCTTTAAGTGTTGGTGACCCCCTGACATGCCACAATTGGCATGCCATTTTTTTAGGGCAGGGGGAGCGGATACCTGGTTTTGACAGGTATCCAGCTCCCACTTCGTCTCCTGGCACCGCAGTGCCAGAAGGAAGTTCATCTCTCCCCACTCCCTCCCGGCAATCTTCTGGGACACGTCACAGGTCCCAGAAGACTGCCCTGTGTAGCATCAGAATTGGGCCATTCAGAGCACTGCAGCGTAGCTCGTGCATGCGCAGTGCGCGCCCAGCTGTGGCTTCACAACCACAGTTGCAATGCTGGTGCCACACGGAGGGGGAGAGGAGCAAGGCAGCGGACAGCCGCATCACTGGACCGGGGGACAGGTGAGTGTCTGATTATTAAAAGTCAGCAGCTACACTTTATGTAGCTGCTGACTTTTAAATGGGTGGAACTACACTTTAATGAACAAGCCATTTTTTTCGTGATATGGCACTGCATCGATTTAACTGACAATTGTGTGGCCAAGAGTGTGCAAAGCAGTAATCAAAGCAAAATGTGGCTACTTTGAAGAATCTAGAATATGACATATTTTCAGTTGTTTCACACTTTTTTGTTATGTATATAATTCCACATGTGTTAATTCATAGTTGTGATGCCTTCAGTGTGAATCTGCAATTTTCATAGTCATGACAATAAAGAAAACTCTTTGAATGAGAAGGTGTGTCCAAACTTATGGTCTGTACTGTATATAGATGTAGCACCCTCCTAGGTAGGTGCTAGAAGAAAGTATAGATGTTGGTCTTTCTGCTTACCAGAAAGATTGTCAGGCAAACTTAGAGTGCTTTCTGCCTACCAGGGAGCAGGATCTATTGGTAAGGCTGTGCTCAGGTGTAGCTCAGCCTGTCTGAATGTCCCAAACTGATCCAATACGGAGGCATATTGGATAGTGGGAGGGGACCTGACAAGTGAGGGCACAGGCATTGTTACAACCCTGGCTATTGGCAGAGGAAATTGCTGCATTACATGCTAGGACACTGTATAAATGCCAATGACACAGGTGCTCAGATCTTTCAGCTGGACAGCGGCTGCCCCTCCTCTGTAATAGTTGTTATGCGGCCTTAGGTAGTCGACCCAAGGGCCTGAAGTCAGAGAGGAACTGAACCCAGAGGTCCTGCAGAGCTCACTGGAAAGGGAGGCACCAGGAAGGATCTGATTCTGCCTACAGTGAATACAAATCAGTGTCTTTGGGCCTGTCCTGTGAGGGCCATCCCTTCAGCTAGAAGAGTCAGTGGATGAGTGTCAGTAAAGGGGATGCTAGACAGTATCCTGAAGATAAAGTAGTTGCATCAAGTCTGCTGCTAGTGAGAGCAAGAAGACTTAATTTCTCTATACATGTGGCAATATGATTAAAGCAGTGTGTCTGCTTCCACAAATCTTCTGGTGAGGCCAAGTGACAATTGTCCTTTTCCACTGTGAATAGTTCAAGTTGGAGTATCCCACTAATCCCTTCTCCCATCCAAGTTCCACAATAAATACACACAAAAACCCAAATACCCTGGACTGGTGTCCAGTAACGAGCAAGCAAGAGTAAGGTGGGATATGTGAAATCCCCTAGCAACTGGCTGCAGGTAATCAGAGGGAGGCCTAAGAAGTCAACACTCAGCAAGCCCTACGGGGACAGTGCTACATAAATTATTAGGGATTTGATCTGGATGGCCAAAAGAAGGTTTTGTTCAAATGTAGCTTTAATTGTTTAATTGTTTCTTTCCATGTGTTTGTACATTTGGCAGGATGGTTAAAACCATTAACATTAATTGTTAATTAAACCCATAAGTAAAGGATATGATTCAGATATCGTGGATAGTTGGAGAAAATGAAGGGAGATGCAACTTAACAGTCAATGTTTAGACTGACATTTGCGAGTAACCATTGTGAGATCCATTCTGATCCTATTCCAGAAGGAGAAGTTGAGGGATATTGATGCTCAGTCTTTGGCAGGATATCCCACTCTCTGAGATATTGTAAGCCTTTTTCAATTTAGTTGGATGTCAGCAATGGGATCAGGTAGATTGATTGCATAATGTACAGTGTCAGTGTGAGAGCTTACCTCAGCATGGAGCAAGTTAGAAGCAGCTATTCTGGGCTAGCCATGGAAGATGTTGAAGAGGCAGGAGATGCAGGTTGCAAGTTAGAAAGGTGGCTGTGTTGCTCTCCAGGAGCCACTGGGGAAGCCACTGCCTGTTTATGTTCAGAGCAGGATGAAGATGATCTTGAGCTGCCGACATGACAGGTAGAGCCATGCTGTGGCTGGGAGTGAAACTCCAGTAGCTTCTGAGGCTTTTTCTCAGTTTTCTTTTTGCTAATCATGATTCAGGGGTTCTCTGGGTGTATATCCTCCTCTGGGCACTGTAAAGTAGCTCCTATGTTGCTGCTGTGGAGATTGGGCATTTCTTTTAATAATTAAAAAATTATTAATATGGGCCTTTTGACATGGGTCCGCCTATCAGTTTTTCAAGCGGACCCTCCAGTCTCCTCTATGGAGCGGGGGTGTCAACAGACATGTGTCTGTTGATACTTGCCGACATCCAATCCGATCCTGTCTGCTTAAAACAGACAGATGGGGATCAGATGGCAGTCGGGTGTAAACGACCGCTCATAGAGGAGAGTAGGCTGTGTCTGTGTCCGCTCTGCATAAGCGGAGCAGATATGGACCAGCCATCCATCTGCTCAACAAGAATCCACAGACGGATTCCCCGCTGAGCAGGCGGACTCCAACTGAACCCACCCCATAAGTAAGGGGCCTAAGTGACAGAACTGGAAACAGAGAACAATCAAACTGTTTTGCAGTCTGAATCTAATTCATGCGTTTCTTCACTACTTGACTCTGATTCTGTGCCTTCAGATATAGTTAATCCTTCTGTGTCAGACACACCTGCTGGTCCTTCATAATCTGATCCAGGTTGCTTTAAGGCTGGGTTCACACCTATGTGAATTGGATGCGGCTTACTTACTGCATTGTTTTCAATGTGTCAGGTTCACATCTGTGCGGTGCATTCGCACTCCGCATTGCACAGAAAACGTGCAGTGCGGTCTGAATTCCCAGCGGCTCCGTCCCCTCTCACAATCAAAGTCCTGAAATTGACTGACAAAGTTGCTGGAATATAGAATAAGGTAAACTTTCCCAAATAATTTATGCATTAACCACCTTGAGCCAAAAATCTACAATGATTGTGTATTTGTTTTTGCACACAGTGGAATGGTTTCCCCTATAAATGTACTTCTTGATTTGGTTCAGTTTGTCTGCATTAATGCAAAAATAATTTGCACATCTCTTCTTTACTGCCCATATTTTTATGGGATGTTGGAAAACTACAAACAAAAACCATTTGATAAGTATTATATTTAATGGTGCAGCCGTACAACTAGAAAATAAGACCAGAGTTGGGAAATTATCAAAGGAGAAATTTCCTTCAATTATTCTATGGCACTGTGCTAATCACAGATTAGAATTGTCAATTAGAGATACAGTCAAACAAATTTCAGGGATTAATGGATTTATGGCCCTTTTGGATAAATTGTATGTACTCTATCAATCATCTCCAAAAAACAACAGAGAACTGCAAGCCTACGCTATCTCCCTAGAGGCACAGCTTTTGAAAATCTGAAGAGTTCTCAGTACAAGTTGGGTGGCATCTACTTTTTTGATCTGTCTCTGCAGTATCAGCGATCTACAGAGTAGTTCATCATTTTGAAGAAGCAAAGCACGATACCTCTTGGGACAAGAATGAAAGGTGTGTGTATGAATGCCTATTGGAAAAGATAACCAGCACAAACTTTGTATTGTATTTGCACTTATGTGCGATGCTCTTCAACAGTTGGCCAGATTAAGCTTAGAGTTGAAAGAGGGTAGCCTGAATATGAACAGGGCAAATCAAAAAATAAACCAGCTGCACAAAAATTGGAAAGCAGAAGCACATTGTTACATTTTTATTATAAAGAAGCTGCTATTGCCACTGAAAATATTTTTTTTCCAGGAAATCTTGCTTCAAAAAAAGAAGTTAAGAATACTTCTATAGATACTGATGCGTTTTATGAAAAATTAAAATATGCAATAAAGAATAGATTATCAATTGAAACTATCCCACTCTTTACTACTGGACCAGGGTGCTTGACACATTGAGCAGAAACTTACTTTCATAAAGGAGGGAATTCAAAATGTGTCAGTCCACTAGATTCCAGCTGAATGAAAGTAAAATGCTTTGTGGGAGTATTTGCTTAAGAAAACTTTGCCTGATGACTTATGCCCTCTTAAAAATACCATTGAAAGAGTCCCAATTACATGTAGTGAGTATGTGAAAGGATTCTCACATATTAATCTATTAGTTACTCCCAACAGAGCTTCTACTGTTTATCAGAGTTGATGGTTTTCCATCACGTTATTTTGACCCCTGAATATATTGAATCAAGGCTTCTTCACAGTCATCAAGCTGCTACTGATGTAAACAGCAAAGAGAGGAGTAGAGAAAAAACTTCTGATAAGAATGTAGAAATAATCTGAAAGTGCCTCTGGGATTACTTTAGATAGTGCTATATATTTCTTATTCTTTGTACATTTTACCACAATTCTTTATTTATTATTGGAAAAAGTCCATACAAATTATTTATATATTGCCATAAGGGTATATGGAAGTGGGGAAGGGGTTGAGACAATTGTAGCCCTTTCTTTTGCTGTATTACTTACAAACAACTGAAAAATCTTCAGGAGATTAAACTCTTGGAAACCGCACAACCCCTATATGCAACAACAAGAAATGTGAGCTTTAATGTCCACAGCCCCCCCCCCCCCCCCCCC
>BLSH010497131.1:0-13992 GCA_018402905.1 Glandirana rugosa
AAACCAGTGAAACGCTTGTTGATTGGCTGCCCTGCAGCTTCTCAACACGTGGAGTAAAATAGCAGAACCCCGGACCGAACCCGAACGATTTTTGAAATGTCCGGGTTCGGGGTCCGTGCCACGGACACCCGAAACTTCGGTACGGACCCGAACGTTACAGTCCGGGTTCGCTCAACACTAGTGGGGAGCACTGGCAAGGTGAGTATCAGTGAATTGAGAGGCACCCTTTACACAGACACTTTTGCTCTAAAAGAGTAAAATCTACATTACATTAAAAAGAATTATATGGGCAGAGCTACATTAATGTAAAAAGAAAAATGTTATTACAATAAGCTAATAATGAGTAGGGCCAAAAACACACAAGGCTTTATTAGCATTCAAACTAGTAAAAGTTGGTATTTATATCCCCAGGAAAACCCCCCACAATATTACATCAATAAAATTAGCAACGTTGTCATGTACTGAAATGTCTCTAATTACATTTTGCATTGTTTACATTGTTAACCACCTGCTTACTGGGCTCTTAAACCCCCTTCCTGCCTAGACCAATTTACATCTTTCAGCGCTGTCGCATTTTGAATGACAATTGCGCGGTCATGCAACACTGTACTCAATAAATTTTCATCATTTTTTTCACACAAATAAAGCTTTCTTTTGGTGGTATCTAATCACTGCTGGGGTTATTATTTTTTGTTAAAAACGTGAAAAAATACTGAAAATTTTGAAAAAAAACCTAAACCGTTTTATATTTTGTTATAAAATTTAGCAAACAGGTAATTTTTCTCCTTCATTGATATACGCTGATGAGGCTGCACTGATGGGCACTGATTGGCTACACTGATGGGCACTGATAGGTTGCACTGGTGGGCACTGATGAGGCAACACTTGTGGGCACTGATGGGTGGCACTGATGGGGGCACTGATGGGTGACACTGATGAGCGGCACTGGTGGGCATTGATAGGTGGCACTGAAGGGCACTAATAGGTGGCACTGATAGGTGGCACTGATGGGCACTGATGGGTGGCAGCAATGGGCACTGATGGGTGGCACTGATGGGCACTGGTAGATGACACTGATAGGCAGCACTGCTAGGTGGCACTGATGATGAGGCACTAGTGGGCACTGATTAGCACCACTGACGGGTATTGATAGGTGGCACTACTGGGCATTGATAGGTAGCACTGCTGGACATTGACAGGTGGCACATATATGTGCTGCTGGGCACTGATTGATGGCACTGATATGCACTGGTGGGCACTGGCAGGTGGCACTGGTGGGCACAGATGAGGTGGCTGTGTCTCTTCCTCTTCAGGACCAATGTCCCTTTCACAGAAGCTGGTGATTTGCTTTTTTTCTCCTCACGCTGTCAGTGTGAGGAGAAAACAAAAAATGATTACTGATCTTCTGTTCTGTCATTGGCTGACAGCTGATCACGTGGTAAGGGGACGGTATCGCAGTGCACGCCGTGCATGCCCCGCAGGGAGCATGCAGGCAGCTAATGCGCGGGAAGACGTCTATTGAAGGCCTCCCGACAAAGTAGATCTATGCTGTGGCTATTATTCAGCTATAGCGTGGACGCCAAGTGGTTAATGTGTTTGTAAATCCTAACCTATCTTATCTGCTTAATTTAGTCTGTTAAATATACCATTAGAAGAATATGCTACAAGTGCATTGAAAAAGTATTCATACCACTTGAAATTTTCCACATTTTGTCATGTTACAACCAAAAATGTAAATGTATTTTTTTTGGGGATTTTATGCGATAGACCAACACAAAGTGGCACATAATTGTGAAGTGAAAGGAAAATGATAAATGGTTTTCAGAATTTTTTACAAATAAATATGTGAAAAGTGACCTTTCGCTGCAATTATACCTGCAAGTCTTTTTGGGTATGTCTCTACCAGCTTTGCACATCTAGAGAGTGACATTTTTGGCCATTCTTCTTTGCAAAATAGCTCAAGCTCTGTTAGTTTGGATGGAGAGCGTCTGAGACCAGCAATTTTCTAGTCTTGCCACAAATTCTCATTTGAATTTAGGTCTTGATTTTGACTAGGCCATTCTAAAACATGAATATGCCTTGAGTTAAATCATTCCATTGTAGCTCTGGCTGTATGTCTAGGGTCATTGTCCTGCTGGAAGGTGAACCTCCGCCCCAGTCTCAAGTCTTTTGCAGACTCTAACAGGTTTTCTTCTAAGATTGTCCTGTATTTGGCTCCATCCATCTTCCCATCAACTCTGACCAGCTTCCCTGTCCCTGCTGAAGAAAAGCATCCCCACAACATGATGCTGCCACTACCATGTTTCACGGTGGGGGTGGTGTGTTCAGGGGGATGTGCCGTGTTAGTTTTCTGCCACACATAGCTTTAACTTTTAGGCCAAAATGTTCAATTTTGGTCTCATCTGACCAAAGCACTTTCTACCACATGTTTGCTGTTTCCACCACATGGCTTCTCGCAAACTGCAAACAGGACTTCTTATGGCTTTCTTTCAACAATGGCTTTCTTCTTGCCATTCCATAAAGGCCAAATGTGTGGAGTGCACAGCTAATTGTTGTCCCATGGACAGATTCTCCCACCTGAGCTGTGAATCGCTGCAGCTCCTCCAGAGTTACCATGGGCTTCTTGGCTGCCTCTCTGATTAATGCTCTCCTTGCCTGGCCTGTCATTTCAGGTGTATGGTAGGTCTTGGTAGGTTTGCAGCTGTGCCATACTCTTTCCATTTTCGGATGATGGATTGTCCAGTGCTCCGTGAGATGTTCAAAGCTTGGGATATCTTTTTATAACCTAATCCTGTTTTAAACTTCTCCTCAACTTTATCCCTGGATCAAGAAAGGTGACAGCTGCACCTTGTGAAGTTCCAATGCCATTTATTGAAATGCATAGCAGGACACCACAGGAAAGATACATGTAGACTTGGTTCACACTAAATATAGTGCTTACTCATTACAAGGATATTATACACTGATCAATCCTTATATAGCCAATCCATCAAATTCTTATGCCTCACAGGTGTAAAGAGGGAGGAGGGATGGGCAGTGATCAGTAACCCATTCATTACCTTGATGCACTCAACATGTGTGTAGCCATGTGCTCCCTTGGGAGTAGCTAATGGTTGTGGTTCACCTTATAGCTGCTCTCAATCCCACCATATCTCACACATCTGTAGACACTGACCAGGCCGGCACTTGTTTTTGTTGTTTTATTTAGGGGAAATAACTTGGATGGGGAAAAGGGGTGACAATGGGATGTCTGACATCCTCACAAAATCTGAATATGTTCCCACTACTGACGATTCCTGGTTATCCAGTAGACCTAGAACTAAGGGAATGATAGCCTGTGGCCACTATCGGATTTGCAGATATGTTGAACGTACATCAGTATTCATCAATGCAGATGGTACTCAGACCTTTCAAATTAAGTCTCATTAATTGCTCCATAATGCGTGTAATCTATAGCTTGTGCTGTCCATGCAATAAAATTTATATACGCAAAACTAAATGCCAATTACGAATTTGAATTAATGAACATCTTAATGACATTGTGAAGAAGGAACCCAAGAGTCCCCTGGGCCAACATTTTCTATTATATCATCAGTCCCGGTTAGAAGGGATAAAGATCAAAGGCATTTATGCGTTAAAAATTAGTAACAGATGAGGTGACTTTGATAAAGTCCTCCTTATAAAAGAAAAATTCTGGATTTATAAATTAGATACTATGGCCCCCAAAGGTCTCAATAGGATACTCAATTTGCAGGTATTCCTGGAGTAAATTAGGTACTTTTTTTCCCCGCCCCCCATCCCCCCCTCCCTCCCCTGGGGGGTAGTGACTATTTACTTTGATATTGGTGTAGGGGTGATCCAGGATGTGTGGTTAGCCTTACTTTTTAGTTTTAGATTTATAAGTTTCTTTGACTTTAAGTGTGCGCTCTGGCCCCTTTAACGCCTGTGGAGGCTGGGAAATGGAGATGTATTTATATGGGTCCTTGCCAGGGGGTGCACTTATGCTGACGAAGCTGGGGTATCCCAGCGAAACGCGTCCACGTGAGGCTTGAGTCTGGACACCTGCTTTTTCATCCAGCTCCAGAACCGGCTGAGTCACGTGGTCCCGGTCTGAACGCTGTGCCCCATGTTTGTTGCCAAATGGCCACTGACTCGAACGGTCATCACGATACCAGTGCGCTGAATGGTCGGCTCTATCGTGTGGATGGTATGGAACGGTTCGTAAGCTACGCCATATGGATGGCCTGAATCTGGAACCTCATACGAGCGAAAGATCACCAGGATTGCAGGTAGACCACACTATGCTATGTTTGGACTAGCCGGGTGACTTTGATATGTCTGGAGCTGGCGATTATACACACAGTCAGCGGATCTATATTTAGGCTGTGGGTGGCTGTATGCCAGAACCAGTGTGTCAACATATGAACTGTCACGTTATTGATCCACCTGTATACTATGGGAGATGGACATGGCTGCAAACTGTTAGTACTCATTATCTATGGCCTATTTGACCTTTAGACTGTGGTTAAATCGACATAGCTCATCTGATTTGATCATCAAATGCCCTATTCCATCCCTGGGATTACAACTCACTTGCCTATCACCAAGCTTTATGTCTATACCACTATTGGAGTCTAATGATTTACCTCACATGAGCGTGGCAACTGGAACATTGTTCAATTCCATGAGGCTCCTATATCTTTAGCACATTGGTGTCCAACAGCACTCCTACTTACTGCTTTTTGACTGTGTTTGAGTGCTACACCAGCTATCTGTACTTTTTGACTATTTTCAACCCTGGTGTTCCAGGATTGAGGATCAATGCTGATCATGGTAGTCCACCTGTAGTAGCCATTGGGTTAGGACAGGCATCCTCAAACTACGGCCCTCCAGCTGTTGCGGAACTACACATTTCATGAGGCATTGTACAAATCTGACATTCACAGACATGACTAGGCATGATGGGAATTGTAGTTCCTGAACAACTGGAGGGCCATAGTTTGAGGACTGTTAGCCAGGTTAATTCGGTTGGTCACAAGCTGGTCAGTAAGTTGAGCTTGGAAATTCTTTGGTTTTTGTTTGACATAGTTTGAGGACCCCTGGGTTAGGAGGTGTGAACTGTATACGCATGGCGGGTAATGCATGACAGGCGCCTGGTCTATCTTTTATCTGACAGCGTTGTCATGTAGGTGGTGGGGAGGTCTTGTCTTGTTCCATTTATGTAATTTTTGGGAATTTTGACTTTTTTACATTTTTCAATAAATTTTGTACCAACATCCACATGGTTTTGCTGTACATTTTTGGCTTGGGACTTATTCCCAGTGGCTCCTATCCTTGTGGCTCTTTATGACACCCCCTTACCTGGGTGCCTGCAGTGTTTTATTGTTAGTTGGCATAGCCCCTGTTTGGTGCCACAGAGCCCCATGCCTACATACTGTGAGTGGTCTTGCCCCAAGGGAGGGACTGTATATACTGGCTGTCCCTCTTTTACTAGACACCCCAAGGTAAGTCTTACCATCCCCCTTTTTTGTTATTGACTGCGGGATGCCCCAACAATTATGGTACATGAACTCCATATACAGTCCTGTATATGCACGCTGACTCTGCAGACTATCCTTCTGCAGACTGTTACTCCTCACAACTCTCCTAGTACATCACTTGCTGACCGTTTCTCCTACAGTTCTCTTTCCAGCACTTCACTTATTTTCCAACCCAAAAGGAAATTTATCAAGCTTCTCTACTCTTTTCTTTTCACCACGGCTATCACATGGTGTGGCCTACACTGTGTCAGCAGGACCATTAGGACCACCCATTACAGGCCAGAGATCACGAGCCCCTGAATATGTAGCAAAGTACTTGAGTGCTATCCAGGCCTTTGACTATTTCTCCCAGCCCATTCCTCTTCTCGGTCCCAATGACCTGTTTTTCCTCAGTCACACTCCTTTCCCTGACTGGCTCCCAAGGCTTCCACAGACTGTCCACTATTCCTCTTCCAGCCTGCTCCAGCACTTTCTCTACCAGCTCCAGGGTCTGCCACTCACCGACACCGGTGGATCACTTTAAAGTCTCTCTCTCTGTAGCACCTCCGCTGTTCTCCTGTTCCTTTGTGTGACTCCAGGAATAACCTCCACTCCTGGCTGTACCCGAATCTCCAGGCCTCAAGGTTACCCCTCCCAGATGGGGGCAACCTTCTGGGAAGAGGCCTCCACAGCCCCTCCTGCTACATCTCAGACTCCCACCCGACACTCTCCTCCTAAGTGGCCCAGCCCCGAGTATATGAGAAGACCTACCCCCTGCCAATCAAGCTTTGACAATAAAACCTTGAAGCTGATTGGTTTCTGTGTGGAGCTGTAACAAATTTTGCACTTTCAAGGTTTAGTAAATCAACCCCAAAGTGTCACACATAGTGTCTAATATGGGAGATTTCACAGGCACCATCAATGCCATTATAGGCACCCAAGAGGATCACACACTTGACAACAAATGGATAAAAGACAAAATGGCCGGCATAGAGGACGGGTCCAGAAGGAACAATATCAAACTACGTGGGGTTCCTGAAACAGTGCAAATGGCGGACCTGTCATCCTATGCTAGAGGCCTAATTAAAGCTGTACTCCCAGACACCAAAAACATTGAACTGGTAATTGACCGCATTCACAGGCTGCCTAAACCCTCATTCCGCCCAGACTCTGCACCCAGGGACATGATCCTGAGGATACATTTCTTCAACGTGAAGGAGCAACTTATGCAAAAGGCAAGAGCGTTAGGCACCCTACCCGATCCATACGGTCAGCTCCAAATCTTTGCTGATCTCTCTCAGCACACGCTAAGCTGCATGGATTGCTCCGTCCAAAATATCTGTTTCCTACAATGGAAGCAAACATGTGGTGTCATCAGCCCAAAGTGGAATCTAGTTACTCCAAGAATGGGGTATTATACCAGACACTTCCGAAATCTCTCCAATGGATAAGAGTACTGCGAAATTCCACCATCAAGCCTCACCACAACCACAAAGATCCGTTAGCAAACGCCAATCTGACTACCGTAGGTAGGATCCTGTATAACTTGAGGAGGCTCGCCTTCCTCCTCAGCCAAGTGAACTCTTTCTTTTAGCCCCAAGTTTAAGTTCATTTGTTGGGAAGCCACCCTTGTTAGTGGTACGTCCCCCACAGTTGTATAAACAGTTCTCTACGTAGTTTCACTGCGTTCTCCCCTTTGTTTTTTTTGTTTTTTCTTCAGTACAAGCAAGGTTGTTACACTACTCCTGACTTTCGCCACATCTAACTCAAAGCTCTGGGCCACATTAATTTCACAAACATTAAGGATTACTCACCATCATCCAAGCTAAACTGAACTTTACTCTTGATCCATGTCAAACAAATACTCTCTGTCAATGTAAACGGCCTCAATCATCCATCAAAAAGGTCACCCCTATGGAAGTTAGCAATACAGCACAAATGCAACATTATATGTGCACAAGAAACGCACTTCAGCAATGTCAAACCTCCCCAATGTACATCCAGAGACTACCCCACTGTTTTTACAGCAAACCCCCCACAAAAAAAGGAGTCCTGATGGCATTAAAATACTCTCTTCCATTCAAACTTGAACAATGTGTACAAGACCCAGATGGGAGATACCTTATTGTTATTGGGACTGTAAATGAAGCAAGGTACACCTTCATCTCTGTATATGCACTGAACGTTCACCAAATTCGATACATTAGGAAACTACACAAAAAGGCCTCCAAGATCCAACAAGGAGCGGCGATATGGTGTGGGGAGTTCAACATGTCCCCAGACCCACAAATAGACACCACTGCCACGTCCACCAGAGGGAAGCCTGCTCTAAACACACTACCAGCAAATGTTGGGCTATTTGATGTTTGAAGATGCCAGCATGCGAATGAAAGGGACTTCACATTTCTCTCCCCTAGGCACAATACTTACTCCCACATAGACCTGTTTCTTTTGGATCAATGGACTCTGCAGAAGGTCTCCTCCTCAGAGATCCTATCTGCCGCATGGACAGACCATTTGCCAATATGCATTACCCTAGAAAACAACTCCAATACACTACCAAGCTTTATATGGAAAATGAACACCTGCCTTCTCCAATCAGAAACCTTTTCCAAAGAACTACAAGACAACTTGAAAAACTTCTTCAACCAAAATAAGGGATCAGTACAGGACTCATACTTTATGGGCAACCCACAAGGCATATGTACGAGACCTTTTTATTCAATTTGTAGCTAGAGAGGAGGCAGAGAAGGCAGCGAATAAATGAGCTACTAACAGAAATTCAACACACAGACTCACAAAACAAACAAACCCCTTCTTCTGAACTTAAATCTAAAATCTTCAAACTTAGGTTAGAACTCAGATCACTCCTGTTAGAAAACTTTGAAAATACTCAGAAAAGGTATAAAATGCAGAATTATGCGTGCAGAAATAAAGCAGGTAAATTACTGGCACATCAAATTAAAGGCCGCCCAACTAAATCTCACATCCCATTCCTCTACCAGCATACTTCCAAACAAAAACTATTTGACCCACAAATGATTGCCAATGCATTCAGCGATTTCTATAAAAACCTGTAAAATTTAAAGGACAATGGAAACATACCCCATCCACAAACACCCTCCATCCAGGCATTTCTTGACTCTGTCCAGTTACCCAAAATCTCGGATGACCAGCTGGCTCTGCTGAATGTCCCATTCACCATAACGGAAATCAGTAAGTCCATTGATTCCTTTCCCCAAAATAAAGTACCCGGCCCGATGGGTTTGTGTGCGAATAATTAAAGAAATTCCAAACCATACTGCTTGCACAGTTAGTCCCAGTTTTTAACCTCCCCCCCGAATTTTCGGCCCATCTCTCTACTTAACCATGATACAAAAATATATGCTACAGCGATAGCACAGAGACTAGTAGACCTTCTCCCCACACTTATACAACTTGACCAATCAGGCTTCATTAAAGGGAGACAAACATCGGATGCAACTCACAGAATGATTAACTTAATCTATCATGCAGAAGCCTCCAAAAGGCTTTCTCTGCTCCTATCTTTGGATGCAGAGAAGGCATTTGACAGGGTTCACTGGGGGTACATGGAACTTTCACTACAAAAATTTGGTTTCCAAAGTCAAATATTGTCCACGATCTTAGCTCTATACTCTAATCCAACAGCCCAAGTGCTATGTTCATCAATGCTATCCACTCCCTTCAGCATAACAAATGGCACTAGACAGGGCTGCCCACTCTCCCTACTTATTTTTAACTTAATACTTGAACCCCTAGCAGAAAAAATAAGGTCCCTACCAAGTATCAAAGGTCTCATCTGTGGAATCCAGGAACACAAGATTAATCTTTTTGCTGATGACATAATCCTCAGCCTCTCCAATCCAATCTCCTCCCTGGCTTTGGTAAGCAGTATACTCAATTGCTTTAGTTGTATTTCTTATTATAAAGTTAATGCTTCAAAATCATTTATTCTGCCATTAGGGGTGCCTCCTGATCAGCAGGAAAACCTGAAAACACTCTATCCTTATGTTTGGGCTGACAACTCAATCTCATACCTAGGGATTAATTTAACAAAAAAATCCTCTTTGTTTAGCTCCAACTACTCCCGAATCCTGTCAATTCTACCTAAAGAGCTGGGTAACCTGTTTTGAAAAGGGAAATAATGAGCAGAAAAAGACAAGAAAGTCTCCATCCAGATACATATTGAAAAGACATAAAAATGATTGTAACTTGAGATGAGAGAATCTGCTGTTGTCCGATTCACAGGGCATTTGACAAACTCATAGTAAATTTCAGAAATTGCAAACTTTAATCTGAACCCCATTTGAAGTCAAAGGAGAGCAAGTTTGGAAAATAAGTTCTGGCTATTTTAAGGATAATATGTACAAAGGAAATAGGAAACTGGACACTGCCATAAGGAACATGTCAAAATACAAAACAAAAAAAAAACATTTTAAGAAATACCATTCAGCGGACAAAGAGTCCTCCATTTTTTGAAACTTCAAGGACATAGGAAAGGACATTCCTTCAAATAACATGCTTTTGAATTTCCTTTAAGCATATGCAGTTTTATGGAAAAGTATGATTCTCATGGACTCCATCCAAGTCATCCAAACCATATTTTGGTATCATATAATTTGCAAATGTACTTTTTTTTACTTTTGCATTTATTGGCTTATATACAGTAGCAGCAATCCAGTTTTATTAATGTCAACAATGCAAAAAATGCTTCTAAATGCAAACACAGCTAAATGCGGCATGTAAATGCAGCACAACTGACGTTTTTAACCGTTGGTTACTAGCTGTCAAGTTCCATTGTTCAGGAGAGGTTTAAAAGTGTCCCATGCCTTAATGTCAGTATGCAGTTATATTATGTACATTTAGGAAAGAATCTAATCCTGTTTTATAGTAATCTACTGAGCTGGCCAGAACCAGCTCTTGAAGGAGTCTATTCCACATTTTCACATCTCTTACTGTGAAGAAACCATTCCGTGCCCCATTGTCCTCTGATATGACCTTAAAGTGAATAACTCAACACCAAGTGCACTATATAGACCCCTTATGTATTTGTGCATGTTGATCATATGCCCCCTTAATCTCCTCTTCTCAAGAAAGAATAAATTCAGTTCCTCTAATCTATCCTCATAGCTGAGCTCCTACATGCCTCTTATCAGTTTGGTTGCCCTTCTCTGCACTTTCTCCAGTTCCCCAATTATTCCTTTTTGAGTACAGGTGCCCAAAACTAAACTGCATATTCCAGAGGAGGTCTTACTAATGATTTGTGCAGGGGAAAAATTATATTTTACTCAATGGATTAGAGATGGGCAGAACACCCCCCTGTTCGGTTCGCACCAGAACTCCCGAACAGAGAAAAAGTTCTGATCTATATGGAAAACCTTATTAAGGTCTATGGGACTGATATGGGCATTAAGGGGAACCCCATGTTAACATTTTTAAAAAAAAATGGTGTGGGATCCCCCAAAATCCATACCAGACCCTTATCTGAACATGCAGCCTTGCAGGCCAGGTAAGGGGGGAACAAGCGAGTGCTCTGCTCCCACCAAAGCACCTTGTTCCCTTGTTGATGGAGACAAGGGCCACTTCACCACAACCCTGGGCAGTGGTTGTGGGGGTATTTGGGCAGGGGGCTTATAAGAATCTGGAAGCCCCCCTTTAACAAGGGGGCTCCAATATCCCAGCTCCCCTCCATGTGAATGAGTATGGGGTACATAGTACCTCTACCCATTCACCATAAAAGTGTAAAAATAAATATAAACAGGAGGCATTTTTTTGACAATTCCTCTATTTAAAAAAACAATGCCCCCCCGATGTAGATCCATCATCAATCATGATGCCGCCATTACCTCCGGACCCGAAAAAAAACAAAACACTCTGCTGTCAACTAAGGCAAGCCACAAATGTCTGGCTTGCGTTTGACAGTTATTATATTGGTAAGGATGGTGTCACCTGGCGACATCTCCTGGTGGAAGTGCCCTCTTGTGATGTCACGGACCCAGCATGCACCGATAGGTGACATTACAAGGGGCAGTGTCACTAGGTGATGTCGCCAGGTGGCTCTGCAGCTTACATATATAAGAACTGTGTATGTTTGTTACTTTTTCACACTTTTTTGGTGAATGAGTAGGGGTACTATGTACCCTTACTCATTAACATAGAGGGGTCCAGGATCTGAGCTCCCCCTTGTTAAAGGGGGCTTCCAAATTCTGATAAGCCCCCCATCCACAGACCCCCACAACTACCACCCAGGGTTGTGGGGAAGAGGCCCTTGTCCCTATCAACATGGGGACAAAGTGATTTGGGGTGCCCCCTGCCCCAAAACACCCCCCATATGTTGAGGGAATGCGGCCTAGTATGGTACTCGCTCGTGCCCTATTTCCTGACCTGGCGGGCTGCATGTGCGGATAAGGGTCAGCTATATATTTTAAGGGGGAATCCATGCTGGGTTTTTTTTAAATTTTGGATTGGGGTTCCCCTTAAAATACACACCAGACCTGAAGGGCCTGGTATGGTTTGAGGGGGGGCTCATTTCATTTTTTTTCAATTTTTTATCACCGGCAATGTTGTTTTTTATTCAGCTGTCAGCGGGGAAGCCCAATAACAGCTGATGACTCGTCGGTTGTTAAGGACGCCATGTCGGCTTTCTGGCTCCGTTCCATAGCAACCAGCTGTTCACTGTGCCCTGGTTGGGCACAAAATTTATGTTCTTTTTTTCCTCACAAATAGAGCTTTCTTTTGGTGGTATTTGATCACCTCTGCAGTTTTTATTTTTTGTGCTATAAACAAGAAGAGCAACAGTTTTGAAAAAAAAAAACAATAATTTTTACTTTTTGCTATAAAAAATATCCATAAAAATGTAAAAAAAAATGAATTTCTTCCTCAGTTTAGGCCAAAATGTATCCTTCTACATATTCTTGGTAAAAAATCGCAATAAGCATATATTGATTGGTTTACACAAAAGTTATAGTGTCTGCAAAATAGGGGATAGATTTATGGCAATCTTATTATTTATTTATTTTTTACTAGCAAATCTGCAATTTTTAGTAAGGCTGTGACATTGCGGCAGACAGATTGGACACTTTTGACACTTTTTTGGGACCATTGACATTTATACAGCGATCAGAGCTAAAAATAGCCACTGATTACTGTATAAATGTCACTGGCAGGGAAGGGGTTAACACCAGTGGTGATGAAGGGGTTAAAAGTTAAGTTAAGCTGGGCTGAATGGAGGAGGAGAGAGATCGCTGTTCCCTATTACTGGGAACAGACAATCTTGCTCAACTCCCCTGTCAGAACGGGGATCTGCTTTGTATACACTCACAGATCCCCGTTCTACTTGTTTCTGCAGCGATTGCGGGTGGCTGGCGGACATCGAGTCTGCCCCGACCGCTCATTGGCTCCCCAGCTAGCCAGTGCATGTGCCCACACCACACGTTCCTGCGATCAACGTACAGCTACGGCGATTTGCGGGAACGAGCCAACCTGCCGCCGTAAAACCTCTCCTCTTCGGTCAACTTTTACACATGCCTCCTTCAATCTATCATGAATTATGCTTCTTGATGTACTCACCTATCCACTAAATTTCAATTAAGAAAATGTAAAAAAATACTAACAGCCACAAAAAAGCCATTGACAATTCTGTCCTTAGTAGTGTTGAGCTGAACTGCCCTGGGTTTGATTTTGCAAGAGCTCTACAACCTTCAAAGAAGATTGGATGCTGAACTTGAACCCCGCTGAAATGAATGGGAGCCAAATTAGTATAATTAAAAATGCCTATTTTTTGGTTTAATAGTCAAGGTGATGTCAAAAACAGTATGAGATGTGGGCACTGCCCTGTGGAAAAAGTACTAATGCAAACAAAATAAAAAAATATATGAAAACTATTCAACCAGGAGAAATTCTTAAGTGCTTAAAGTGGAACATTAGACCAATTTCCAATTTCTGCAAATAACATGCCTGTGGGGGGTTTTAATTCTACCTGTGGCACAGCTCTGGATTTACGGAAGCAAAACATTTTAAAATTGCAAGATCCACCCAAAAATCCATACCAGAGGGGTTGTGGTAGTGAGCATGCCCTATACCAGGCCATCAACATAGAGGGTGCCTTGCTAGGGATCCCACAGCAATGCACCTTTCCTTCATGTTTATGAAGGCGTGGGCCCCCCACAACCCTGGCCTGGTGGTTGTGGGGGTCTGTGGGCAAAGAGCTTATCAGAATCTGGAAGCCCCCTTTAATGATAAGGAATAAAATAAGGGAAGGGATTGGGATAGTGATGACACAATTGGCCAAATATGGCTATGGTAGATGGATAACGAAACTTGTATAACAGGTAATAGCAAAACCTTGCAAGTTAAAGCTATGGAGCAACATGTTTCAGAATGCTTGCTGGCCTTTGGGAACAGAAGCGACAAATCAGGAGCAAAGCTTTTTTTTTTTTTTTTTTTTTTTTAA
>BLSH010497131.1:27715-38684 GCA_018402905.1 Glandirana rugosa
CCCCAATCGTCCCGTACTATGATCTGTACACGTGACGGTTTTTTTATCAAACAAAAGAAAAGTAATTAAAAAAAAAAGGCCCAGTAAGCAATACTAACGTTAAACATGTAAACATGTATTTAAGTATGTAAGTATTTAATCATGTAAGTATCTAAGCATTTAAGCTTTTAAGTATCAAAGCATTTAAAAGTTTAAGGGTTTCAAACTTTTAGGTTTTTATTCTTTCTTTTAAACTTTATTATTGATTGATAATTGGTGAACGGCTGGTAGTTGGCGTCCAACTGCCGCGCTCACAGTGCGCGATCTCGCAGCTGCCGTCGTACTTTGTCGCCGTCAACCTGCGGTTGATGGTCGGCAAGTGGTTAATAGTTAGTTATTATTTCAAATTTTCTTTCTTATTTTTGGATTTTCAAACTTTGGGAATTTGAAAATTTACGAAACTATGAATTTTCGAATTTACGAATCTATGAATGTACTAATTTATGAATGTATGAATTTATGTACAAATGTACAAATTGCAATCATAACGAATGACCCGGAAAAAAAAAATTAATGAAAAGAAAACAAACTATTTTTTTGGCAGTGCACATGTCTAGTATCATGCCCTGCTAACCCCCAATATTATGCCCTCCTGGCCCCTTAGTACCATGCCCTCCTAACCCTTCAGTACCATGCTCTCCTGACCCCCCAGTACCATACCCTCCTGACCCCTCTGCCTTACTGATCCCTATACACTGCCCTACCTACTACTGACCCGTGTACATTGCCCTGCCTACTAATGACCCCTGGACACTGCCCTACCTACTACTGACCTCTGTACACTGCCCTACATCCTATTGACCTCTGTACACTGTCCTACCTACTACTGACCCCTGTACACTGACCTACCTATTACTGACCCTTGCACACTGCCATACATACTACTGACGGCACCCGGCGATCTTTGATCTCTTCCATATTGCCCGGGCAGATCTCCACCTCTCAAAGGTTGCTTACCCCTGTGCTAGGCAATAGCGCAGTCAGATCCAGGTAGAGAATGTGGACAGGCAGCAGTTAGGTCTAGGCAAAGTTTGAGGGCAGGCCATGGGAAGAAAAGCGGTCAGGTCAATCTAGGTCAACAAAAAACAAAGCAATCAGGAGTTATAAGCTATTTTTGCACAACGACTAGCTAGCAATAGGATGCAGCATCAGCCACTTCAAAGACTGGTACTTAAATACCCTTTTGGTCAGAAGACATGCCCAGTGTCATTTCAGAGAATTCTGAAAGTCCTGATAGGGATTCTGTGAATGCCATTGAAAGTCCATGGATTCTATGAGTATGATTGGAAGACCTGGCAGGGATTTTGGGAGTCCTAGCATAGATTCTGATAGAGGGAGTGTTAGAAGTCCTGACATGGATTCTGACAGAAGGAGTTTTGAAAGTCCTGGTATGGATTCTATGAGTACAATTGGAAGGCCTGGCAGGGATTTTGGTAGTCCTAGCATAGATTCTGATAGAGGGAGTTCTGGAAGTCCTCGCAGGGATTCTGATAGAAGGAGTTTTGAAAGTTCTGGAAGGCATTCTGTGAGTACCGCAACAAATTAACTGATAGAACAACAGATTTAAAAAGCTATAGGAAAAAACAAACAAACATGATTTATTGTAATCTTACTATTTTGCAGTGCTACACTGTATAAAATTTCAAAGCAGATTGTGCATAAGCACTTCAAAACCATAACCCCACATTCTCCAAACCCCTTCACATTACTGTATCCCCATTTTTTCCAGAAATATTCCAAATATGGAATGTGTCTGGTAGAAATTGGCTAACCTCAGGAAATGTGTATGGATATGTGTATGTGAGCACTTGAATAGGCATCAAATTGCAAATGACAAGACAAATTTTATCTTGTAATAAAAAATAGAATGTATTATTAATCTGTGCAGTGGCTGAACAATATTTAGGCACCTTGGTTAGGCCACACTATAAGAGGGAGAAACTAAGCAAGTTTTATCTTTGATAAAAAACTTTGAGTATATTATTTTAGAGACAATAGCTATAAATATTATAAGTTGCTGCACAATATGTATGTAGCTTGATTATGTCATAATGTAAGAGGTAGAGATGAAGCAGTTTATATACTGAAATAAAAATTAAAGTGTATTATTTTAGAGAAAATAGCTACGCATGAATTTCCAAGACAAGGTCCAGTGCCAAGGGCGGAGATGGCAAACTGTGACTCCTCCCTTCGCTGGTCGGAGGAGGGGGGGGTAATAGTGGCATGCACAGAAAAAAATAATTTTAGGGGTTAAGGCAGGCGGTAAGGAGGCAACATAGCACCTTCTCACCACCTGTCAAATGCACTCTGAAAAGCAATCTAGTACAGATCACTCTTCACAGGGCTACCACAAGTGTAAATGAGCCCTGGGGAAGGGGGAGGGGGAAGCTAAACGGCTTTTGGGGTTTCTGAGGAGGAGATCTATTTGCAGCTCTCTGCAAAGCCAGCAATTACCTGCGGTGATCGCTACTGGGCACACACAAAGTGTGTCTAGCAGGGATCACCACAGATAATTGCTGGCTGTGCAGAGAGCTGTGAATAGATGCGGCTGATGGAGACTTATCATTATAATGTTTGAGGTTGGTGGCCACATGTAGCTGCTGAGGGCTGCAGGAATCAGAAGGTTCCTGTCACTACAATTCCCACTGTCCTTTATCAATGGTGTGAATGTAGCCTAGATCTCGGCACAATAATTAAAAAATGACTTCCCTTACATATGCTTTTGTACACACTCAATGTAGACAGAAAGCTAATACTTTGTCTGAGCCTACCTCCAAGAAAAACGTAACTATAATAGTCAGGGACTGCTTAGCAATTAGCAGCTGTTAAGACATGAACACTTTGGTGAAAAGTTTGTAATGTAAAATATAGTGTATATAGTGCAGGACTCTGTAATACATTGAGTGCAGGGGTACATAATGCACAGAGTGATGCAGTCATCATTGGATTCATAAATACACAGCTCAAAATCAGGGGTCAGGGGTGTGTAATGCACATCGTACAGGGATGAAGTTCAAGGGTCAGGGGTATATAATGCTAAGAGTGCTGAAGTCAGTCTAGGGTATAGGAATACATAACAGAGGGAATGTGTCAGGGTTGTGTAATGCACAGTGCATGGGCCTGGGGAGTGTAAATCCCTTTCCACTCCCCCCAAATCTCTCTTCCAGACACAAATCCTCTCTATACCAATCCCTACTTTCAGCATACATTCTCTCCCCCTGCCAGCACAAATCCTCCCCTCTCCCCCTTCAAATCCTCCTTCTAATACAAATACTCTTCCCCTACAAATCCCCTTAGCACAAATACCTCCCACCACAAATCACCCCGCATTCTCCCTCCTAGCACAAATTCACTTCCATCCCCCCCAATGCCTCTTGCCAACACAAGTCCTCTCCCAGTCCCCCCAATTCCCCCTCCTGGAGTGCTACATCCATCTTCTGGAGACAGACCAATGTTGCTGAATGGTTTTCAACCACAGACACCTTAATCCTACTGACCTTGTGAACTCTCTGCGGTACCAAAACTGCCACCTTTTCCCTAAAAGAAAATTTGTTCTACCCTTTATATTTGGCATCTAGACTTCTCAACTTTACGTTTTTTGTCCCCTTGGAACTACAGGAATGTGCACTTATGGGTGCTTCCATAGAGAAGATGACCCACAAATTCTTACAAACTTTTAACATTTTCAAAAGTGCCGCCTACTCAAGAGTGGAGGTCTGGGAAAAATTGCTCCTGTAGGGGACACTTCCCAATCTCTGATTATGATACCTCCCCCCTCCAGTTCTATGTTGCTGAGTGGTTCTGCCTTTGTTGCATTGGTGTATCTGTTAATCAGCTTAGCAAACATTCCAACATGGCACACTTCATGCCCCCCTGTATGATTTTGAGTCTGCCCTTGTTTTTCTTGGCTGAAAGGCCTTGTTTCCCCTAATCCCCAACTGACAACACCAATACCCCATACAGCTAAATTTGTTTGGTTTAATGCACTGCATTCTAAAAGTTTTCTAATTGTTATAGTTCTGATATAACTCTTTTTTCTATTTTATGCATTCATTATTACAGGTATTTGTATAGCACTGACAATTTATGCAGCACTTCACGTATACTGTATTTTGTACACTCTTACACTCACATCAATCCCTGTCCTTAATAAGTTTACAGTCTTTACAATCTAAGGGGTTATTGTGTGGCGCTAGTTGAGACTGAGACTGAGAGAATAATCACAGAAGTAACTGGAAAGGTACAAAATTAAAGTGACATGTAACAAAATTATACAAATAGGTGTCTAGTGTTTTAAGTGAATAATCACAACATAAGAATATGTATAAAAACATATAAATAAACCAGTATAGATAAAAAATATGTATGGTGTCACCATCTGAAGGGAGTCTACCTTCAAACACACATGGATCAAAAAATGTAAAGATAGTTTTCAGAGTTAAGATTATAGTATGTGGCAAGAAATGCAGTATGATCCATCACTATTCAGAATCATGAAAAAAATGTATTAGAAAATTATGGAAAGTTCAAACTTTTCAAAAACTGTTCAAAAGTTCATATATGGCTTCAAAATCTATGGGATCCTCTGACAGGGCATCTGAAACTTTAAGGGGTCCCTAAAAGGGACTATGAACCCCTGACTCTAGGAAGATTAAAGGCTTACCAGATAGCCAATGAAAAATCTCCTAAGAGATGCCAGTCTTTCCCGTGGAAGATGGAACCCGGCTTTAATCACATGATGGTGTCATCAAACTAGTGCTTCACTGTCTGGTATGTCCTATTCCAGATGGTATGGACAGATGGTTTCCACCGATCTAGATCTCCAAGGGTTCCAGAGTACGAGAGAAGCTCTGGAGAAGTCCTGGAGAGGAGCATGGAATGAGGTGATGATGATGATAAAGAGCAGGAGGTCTTGGGAGGAACAAAGAGAATGGTTTGGCTGGTGTTTGGTATTTTAATACAAGGTTAGTTATGTAGCTAGTAGCAGAGTTGTGGATGGTTTTGTAGGTTGTTGTTAGTATTTTGAAGTATGGGTTGATTGACAGAAAACGGTAACAGACTCTGAATGGTTGGTAATGATGGTGGATGGGTCTGGCAAGAGAATATATGATGGACTGAAGGGGGATAGCCTATGCAACTGTGAGCCAATAAGGAGGGAGATGCAATTATTAAGGCAAGAGATAACTAGGGAATGAATTAGAATCTACATGGCTTCATTGGTTAAGAAGGGGCGTATTTTGAAGATGTTGAGGTGGAAATATTTGGATATATTTGGATGTGAGGCCGAAAGGAGAGTTCAGAGTTCAGGATTACACCTAGCACCATGACATATGGGGGTAGACTGTTAGTTGTGCTATCAACCAGAGAGGTCAGCGGAAGGATCATGTGGAAAAAGAAATATAACCTCATTTTTGAATAGATGGAGTTTGAAGTGGTGTGACATCTACATTCATATGTCTATTAATAAATTAGTTATGCATGAGGATACTAGGGTAGGTTGAGGGGTAGAAGATAGATTTGGATGTCATCAGTATAGAAATGGTATTCAAAGCCATTGAAGGTTATCAGCTGACCCAGGAAGGAGGTGTAAATCAAGAGTAAAAGAGGTCCAAAGACAGAAATTTGGGGGCCCCAATGGAAAAAGGAAGGGCAGAGGAGGATGTAAAGGAGAAAAAACACAGGGGCTGTATAGTGACTGATCACTGTGATTGCCAATCAGAGGCTATCACAGTGATTGGGAACCAAGCCCAGTCTCTGTGCTGGGAGCTTGCATATATGTGGCCCCTAAAGACCCATTTCTGTGCGTACAGTCAGCAGGAAGGGGTTATGAGTTGAGATTTCTCTGTATGTGGAAAAGGTGGATCCAGATCTGGACACTGGATAGTATCACTGAAGCTCTGAGTACTTTGAGAAATTGTACTTTCTGGCCATCTGCATCATTTGCTTTTTGATGCATGCACTGCAAACTTCCATGTTAGTGGCTTTTTTATTCAGTTGGCCCAGCCTTTGCAGCTATAACAGCTTCAACTCATCTTGGAAGGCTGTCCACAAGGTTTAGGAGTGTCTATGGGAGTGTTTGACCATTTTTCCAGAAGCGCATTTGTGAGGTCAGTCACTGATGTTGGACAAGAAGGCCTGGCTCACAGTCTCCACTCTAATTCATCCCAAAGGTGTTCTTTTGGGGTGAAGGCAGGACTCTGTGCAGGCCAGTCAATTTTCTCCACCCCAAACTCGCTCATCCATGTCTTTATGGACCTTGCTTTGTGCACTGGTGCGCAGTCATGTTGGAAAAGGAAGGGGTCATCCCCAAACTGTTCCCACAAAGTTGGGAGCTTGAAATTGTCCAAAATGTCTTGGTATGCTGACACCTTTAAAGTTCCCTTCACTGGAACTAAGGGGCCAAGCCCAACTCCCGAAACAATAACCCCACACCATAAACCCCCTCCACCAAATGATTTGGACCAGTGCACAAAGCAAGGTCCACAAAGACATGGATGAGCGAATTTGGGGTGGAGGAACTTAACTGGCCTGCACAGAGTGTTGACCTCCATCCGATAGAAAACCTTTGGGATGAATTAGAGTGGAAACTGTGAGCCAGGCCTTCTAGTCCAACATCAGTGCCTGGCCTCACAAATGTGCTTCTGGAAGTATGGTCAAACATTCCCATAGACACACTCCTAAACCTTGTGGACAGCCTTCTCAGAAGAGTTGAAGCTGTTATAGCTGCAAAGGGAGGGCCAACTCAATATTGAACCATAGGGACTAAGACATTTTGAAGCCAGCCATTTTGAATCCAACTTTTGTTTTTTCAATAGGAAGAGGGTCATGTGACACATCAAACTTATTGGGAATTTCACAAGAAAAACATTGGTGTGCTTGGTTTTAACATAACTTTATTCTTTCATGAGTTATTTACAAGTTTCTGACCACTTATAAAATGTGTTCAATGTGCTGCCCATTGTGTTGGATTGTCAATGCAACCCTCTTCTCCTACTCTTCACACACTGATAGCAACACCGCAGGAAAAATGCTAGCACAGGCTTCCAGTATCCATAGTTTCAGGTGCTGCACATCTCGTATCTTCACAGCATATGGTTTTTAATGGTTTTTATGGTCAGTAAAAACCAATACCGGGTGAGCTGCTCCTTCCAGGAGGTACTGCCATTCCTCCAAAGCTGACTTGATGGCCAGCAATTCCCTATCACCGACATCATAGTTCCAGCAAGATGGTGCACCACCACATTATGGGTGTCAGGTACGAGCATTCCTAGATGAACAGTTTCCTGGAAAGTGGATTGGTCGTCGTGGGCCAGTTGAATGGCCCCCAAGGTCTCCCGATCTGACCCCTTTAGACTTTTATCTTTGGGGTCATCTGAAGGCAATTGTCTATGCTGTGAAGATACGAGATGTGCAGCACCTGAAACTACAGATAGTATGAAGCCTGGGCTAGGATTTCTCCTGCGGTGTTGCTATCAGTGTGTGAAAAGTGGGAGAAGAGGGTTGCATTGACAATCCAACACAATGGGCAGCACATTGAACACATTTTATAAGTGGTCAGAAACTTGTAAATAACTCATGAAAGAATAAAGTTACGTTAAAACCAAGCACACCATTGTTTTTCTTGTGAACTTCCCAATAAGTTTGATGTGTCACATGACCTTCTTCCTATTAAAAAAAAAAAAGTTGGATTCAAAATGGCCGACTTCAAAATGGCCGCCATGGTCACCACCCATCTTGAAAAGTTTTCCCCCTCACATATACTAATGTGCCACCAACAGGAAGTTAATATCACCAACCATTCCCATTTTATTAAGGTGTATCCATATAAATGGCCCACCCTGTAGTGTATGTTGGTTCAGCTTAAATCTAGAAGGCAAGTGCAATTTCACAATGAGGGGCACATGTGATATGCACTGCAATTTGCAAAGAATCTGAATATTTGCAGTATTTCACATGGAGGTGGACCGCATCATTTACCATTGAAAATTTTAATTGTTTGGAAACTTTAATGACCCTCATGAATATATTAATGCCCAAAACTGGTTGATGCAATTTGCTTTGGAATCAGATGACACATGTGGTGAATGTACTGAGCTGGGTTAAGGTGAGACTGAGATTTATTATTTTACATTTGTTTATGTTAGAGGTAGGGACTGTGATTAGCACTGTACAAAGTTACATCTTACATAAAAACAATAAAAAAATAGCAAGGGGGAGAGTAGAGATGTGCAGAACGGAAAAATTTGTTGAGTTTTGTTTCGGACAGATTTGTTATGTTACTAATTTCGTTTCATTATGGAATTTGTTTAGTTTGGTTTCGGAATTTGTTTAGTTTAGTTTTCATTAAATTTCATTTAATTTTCATTAAAATTTGTTCAATGTATCAATTTTCTAACGAATTCCAACTTTTCAGACTGATTAGAATTCGGATCGGTCGAAAAACGATCGACCAATTCAAATTCTGTGTGAAGAAATAGCTGGTTGTTAAGTAGCGGGCCTGGAAGCCAGCCACCTGCGTCTTTAACAACCATGAGTTCCCCACTGACAGATGAATATAAATATAAAGAATGCCGGCAATTGTCTGGCAATAGAAAAATGTTTAAAAAATGGAGTAGGGTCCCCCAGTCCATACTAGGCCCTTCGGATCTGGTATGGATTTCAAGGGGAACCCCAAGCCAATTTTTTTTTAAAAATGGTGTGGGGTCCCCCCAAAACCATACCAGACCCTTATCTGAGCATGTAGCCTGGCAGGTCAGTAAAGGGGGAGGGACTAGTGAGCAGCCCCACTCCTGAACCATACCAGGCCACATGCCCTCAGCATGGGGGGTTGGTGCTTAGGTCCAGGGGGGCTCTGTGCCCCCCACCCCAAAGCATCTTGTCCCCATGTTGATGGAGATAAGGGCCTCTTCCTGATAACCCTGGGCGGTGGTTGTCGTGGTCTGTGGGTGGGGGCTTATTGGAATCTGGAAGCACCCTTTAACAAGGGAGCCCCCAGGTCATGACCCACCCATGTGAATGGGTATCGGGTACATCGTACCCATTCACCAAAAAAAGTGTTAAAAAGTAAGAAACATAGGAAACTATTTTTGACAAGTCCTTTATTTGAAGAGAAAAACAATAGTGTTTCTCAGGCCACCCGGTTAAGTCACCCAGTGGCACCGCCCCTTCTGATGTCACATGACGTCAGAAGTGGGCGGCGCCACCGGGTGATGTAACCAGGTGGCCCAGCACCTTGCCTATATAAGAGCTGTCAAAGCGAAGAGAGGGCAGTCGGTTGGTAGCCTCTTAGGAGGCAAAGCGTTTTTTGCCATTTCTCTATTTTGTGGGTAGGTGGGCATCATGATGGACATTGAGGGACACTTTTTTTCCCTCTTTTAATATAGGACTATAAAACTGTTTCCTGTGTTTCTTACTTTTTGACACTTTTTTGGTGAATGGGTATGGGTGCTATGTACCCGATACCCATTCATATGGGGGGGGGGTGGGATCTGGGGACCCCCTTGTTGAAAGGGGCTTCCAGATTCCGGTAAGCCCCCCACCCGCAGACCCCCACAACTACAGCATAGGGTTGTTGGGAAGAGGCCCTTGTCCTATCAATATGGGGACAAGGTACTTTGGGGTGGGGGGGCACAGAGCCGCCCTGCTCTAAAGCATCCACTCCCCGTGTTGAGGGCAGGCATGTGGCCAGGTATGGTTCAGGACGGGGTTTGCTCGCTCTTCCCCCCCTTTCCTGACCTGCCAGGCTGCATGCTCGGATAAGGGTCTGCTACGGATTTTGGGGGGACCCAACACCATTTTTTTTAAATTTTGGCGTGGGGACCTCCTTAAAATCCATACCAGACCCAGAGGGCCTGGTATGGACTGGGGGGAACCCTACATCATTTTTTAAAACATTTTTCTATTGCAGGGCAATTTCCAGCATTTTTAGCTTCCCCACTGACAGATTATGACTCATGGTTGTTAAGGACACGGTGGGGGGGGGTCAGCCCGCTGCTTAACAACCAGCTATTTCTTCACAGGGAATTCAAATTGGTCGATCATTTTTCAACTGATCCAAATTCTAATTGTTCTGAAAAGTTGGAATTCATTAGAAGACAAATAAACAAAACAAATTTTACCCACTTCACCCCCTGGACGATTTACCCACTTCCTGACCAGGCCATTGTTTGCGATATGGCACTGCGTCACTTTAACTGACAATTGCACGGTTGTGCAACGCTGTACCCAAACAAAATTGATGTCTTTTTTTCCCACAAATAGAGATTTCTTTTGGTGGTATTTGATCACCTCTGTGGTTTTTATTTATTGCACTATAAACAAAAAATTTGGACAGTTTTGAAAAAAAAAAACTATATTTTTTACTTTCTGCCATAACACATACCCAATATTTTTTTTTTTTTTTTAAATCACATTCCTTCATCAGTTTAGGCCAATATGTATTCTGCTACATATTTTTGGTAAAAAAAAACCCCCAATAAGCTTATATTGATTGGTTTGCGCAAAAGTTATAGGCCCTGATTTACTATACCTCCCAAATCTACTCCAGCAGTGCCTTAAAATAACCCCCAATTAAAGGCAATTACAACTTCAGCTCTCACAAAAGGGAGTAAATTAACTCACATGCGGCGTCTATTTGCCTGTGAAGATGCCTCTCAGATCACATGTTCTATGTGCCTGATGTTGGCTGGAATCGAACCTGTGATTTCAGAATTCCTCCATTTAATGCTTGTATGCAAGTTCATTGCCATAAAAAAAAAAAAAACATTACCACCCCTCTCTCTAATTTTAACCACTTCAGCCCCGGAAGAATTTCCCACTTTAGGACCAGAGCACTTTTTGCGATTCGGCGCTGCGTCGCTTTAACTGACAATTGCGCGGTCATGCGACGTTGTACCCAAACAAAATTTGCGTCCTTTTTTTCCCACAAATA
>BLSH010497131.1:46504-59353 GCA_018402905.1 Glandirana rugosa
AAGATCAGACGAGTAGGTTGAAGACAACATACTGGTAGTGTACAGCCGACAAGATTAACACTCATGATTGCCAGCCTACTAGTATGTTGTTCGAAATCCGTAGACTAGACAGACGGCGTTATAGCATCAGGGCAATTTTTAGCGACTAGTAATGATAATGATCATTTTTATTTATTTATTTATTTTTACGGTATTTAGATAAGGGATAAAACATCTGTGATACCCCAAATAAATGATATCGTGGTACCCCCTTGTTTACCAGTGTTTGTTGATTTTAGGGATCTTTTGCTGATTTAGATCAGTCTTTTCCTTAAGTGATTTCGGGACTCCCTCTTTTATCAACGAGGGCTTTAGTGAATTCCTTTTCTGACTAGATTTAGTCGTTTTCTAGGGATTTTAGTTGTTTGTGACCATTTGTTCCCCCATGGTGCTATAGTAAATAAACCCCATAGTGTCTACAAAATAGGGAATAGATTTATGGCATTTTTATTTATTTATTTATTTTTACTAGTAATAGTAATGATCAGCGATTTTTAACGGGACTACGATATTGCGGCAGACAGATCAGATGCCTAAAGCTTGTTGTATGATCATCCGACCGTTAGTACTCACAATTAGAACAGCCGACATGTGATGGTCATACAACAGAAGTTGGATGAGCAGACTAGAAACTTTTGTTGTACAACAAGGCGTCATACGACTGTTGTATCGTGTGTACAGAGAAGTTGGGCCAACAAAGCTGTATGTGCAAAACACGCATGCTCAGAAGTGAGGAACACCTGGAAGTGTTCGTTCGTGTGAACCTAAGTTCCTAATTCACAAATCACATGCACCCGAACTTCCTCTTTATACACTCGTAGCACGTCACCACGTTAGGCTTTGTCGTGTGGTTTAAGAACTGTGAGATGTGTGTGGGATCTGGGCTGGGGGGGGGTCTGTGGAAGAGTTCAGATTGTAGAGGGGGGCGTAAAAGTCCCCAAAGGAGTTGGCAATGTCCGCAGGGTTACTGACTCTGCGACCTTGGGAGGTCTGCATGTATGGAATTTTGGATGCTGGCGTTTTCTGTTTGATCTGTCTGGCTAAGAGAGCTCCTGATCTGTTACCAGAGGCTTACCATGTGAGTTTTAGTCTTTTAATATGGTGGTCAAAGGAGGAGTGTAGGAAAGCAATGAATTATTCTCTGAGAATACGTAGTCGGGCAGTGTCTGCTTCATTCGGGGAGGTTTTGTTAGTCTGTTTAAGGTTACGTATCTGGTCGAGAAATTGTTATGTTTTTCGCCTCTCCTTCATTTTTCGCAAGCCTCAATCTTAATGAAAACCCCTCTCATGTATGCTTTTTGGGAATTCCAAAGTAACACATTATCTGTTACAAAGCTGGTATTACATAACAGATAATTTTCTAATACTTGTTTGATCTTTTTCTGACACTTAGGTTGGGATAGTAGGGAGGAGTTCATGCGCCAAATAGTGGATCATTTCTTGGGTCCAGTATTAGAAATGTTGATCATGACTGGAGTGTGATCTGACCAAGTTATCAAGTGTACATTTGTGCGGGATATTGTTTGTAGGGTATTTTTGCGTGGCAGGAAAAGATCGATTGTGGAGTATGATTTTTGCTCTGCTGAGTAAAAGGTATAGTCCCTCTCCGTTCCATGAAGGCGACACCAGGGATCATAAATTTCTTCCATTTGTGTGAGATTGAGAGGGCCATGAACCTTTGTCTTTGTGTGTTGGAGGAGTCTAAAGTGTTATTGATCGTGCCATTAAAATCTCCACATAAAATTATGCGTTCTTTTGGATATTGTGAAAGTCTATCCATTATTGTCTTGTAAAAACGTTTTTGGTGGGAGTTATATGTTAGCAATAACATAAGGTGTATTATCAAAAAGAGCATCTAGTATTAGGTATCTGTCACCTGGATCAGCTTCTAGATGTTGGATTTGGAAAGATAGTGTTTTGCGTGTTGCTGCAACCATGACACCTATAGCTTTTTTGGTTGTACTTGCAAAGAAAAGTATGAGGGTAAAGGTGGTGTGTGCAAGAGGGTGCTTTGTCTTGCATGAAGTGCATTTCTTGGATGCATAATTTGTCAGATTTTTGGTTGATAGCTTCTCGCCATAGATGAGACCGTTTATATGGGCTGTTGAGGCCATTTGCGTTTATGGTGGTGATGCGTATGGGAATGTTGAACAGTATGATGTAGATTAGAGCAAAAAGCAGATGTGCTGTGTAAGAATACCTGGAGGGGTGAGGGACGGTACCTAAACTTAGCTTTTTACCTAAAAAAAAAAGAGAGAAGCAAAAAAAAGATTTAAGAGTAGTAGTTATATTGAACCACGCTTAGCTTAGCACACTTCGTGCCTGAGGTGTGATAACTAGAAACAATTCAAACTAGTAAAAATACTAAAACATTTTGAGCCACAATTTGGGCCCCAGAACATTGAACAGAAAGGAGCTGGACTTCTAGCTGAGTGAGGAAGAGTGAGCATGCGTTCATGATATCTTTGATGAGACTATAGATTTGATAATGGACCCTTTCCTCAGGTCTTGCAAGTTAAGTTGTTACTTGGGCGGTTTGTCATGGTGGTGGTGTAAGACCCCAGTTGTGAAGTGTTTTGAATCCATCTTTAGGAGACAAGACGGTGGTTTGTTGGCCCTGATAGGTTACCAAGAGCTTAATGGGGAACCCCCAGAGGTACAGTATATGATACTGTGATCTTTTAGAACCACAATAATGGGGGTGAATTCCTTCTTCAGTTTTGATGTGGCTGCAGACAGGTCCTGGTATAGAGCAATTCCTGCATATGAAGGGGAAAGTGTGCGGGAAGATCTGGCTACTCTGAGAGGGCATTCCTTAATGTAGTAGAAGTGGATTCCTGTGAGCACATGCGTTGGTTTGGGAATCCTGTGTGCCCTGTCCATTAGAAGATCTCTAGGGGTGAGCTCTGGAATAAGTTTTAGAAAGAGCTGCTCCAAGTAGGGTATTAAATCTTGTGGTTTAACAGCTTCAGGGATTCCTCTGACTTTAATATTATTACGTTGTGAATGATCTCCTAAATCTGCGACTTTGAGTTGCAATTTGCAAATCGCATCCACTTGTTCCTCATGGGCTTCTACCATTTCATCATGTGCCTTTACCACCATTCCTATTTGTGACTCTATGTGGTCTGTGCGATCCTCAATGCCATCTATTCTGTAAGTCAAATGGGATATTGAGGAGTGTAGCTCAGAGTGTGGGTCAGTTTGGAGGGACAGTAGCATAGCCTTGATTGTATTTTCAGAGGCAGGGGCGTCTGATGCAGGGAAGGCATCTAGGGGAGCTGTGTGCTCTGATGTACTGTCTGACCGTGCTCCAGGGCCATCTGCTCAGTGATGGTTTTTGGCTGAGGCAAGCTTCTGTGGAGAGTGTGCTGGGGATCCTGCAGCTCGCTTGCCTCTGTCAGGAGTTAGTGGATTGTCCTGCTGCTGGACGGATTCCTCCATGTCTGAGAAGTTGTCCTGTGCTGGAGGTAGGAGTTGTTCTGTGTGAGGAGAAAGAGGAAAGGAGCCGTTCTCCCGGGCGCCATCTTGGAAATGATTGGCGTTTGCTTTCATGAAAAAAATCTGTAAGGCGGCGCTGTCATGGTGGTGCATTCCTTCTGCGTAACATAGCCTAGGTGTATCCCCTTTTGGGTGAATAGCCTCTATCTAGCTGCTGTGAGCCACTGTGGAGACTCAGTGTGGCAGAGAGGTTTAGAGCCGAGCTGCCATCACGGTCTGCGGCTAGGACACGCCACCCACCCCACATTTGTGCCCTCTGCCCCACCCAATGCGATGTCCTCTGTGCCATACACACACTCATCACTGTTCTCTATCCCCTTTACACCAGTGTGTAGGTAGCACTCTCCTACTTTTTACATTAACAGGCTGGTAATCGGTTGCTAGGACTGCCTGGGAACTAATCACCTGGTGGTTAATATGAAAACTTAATTCCAGCAGCTCCCACCCCCCCCCCACCCTCTATCCAGTACTGTGACTCTTCCCACTCTCCTCTTTGCAGTGAGGAGGGGAGCGGCGGAGGCTGGTGGAATGACTGTGTGCAGGGCTATGTTCCCAATCAATCTGCCGGCTGCTGGCAGTCAATCCTAATTGATGGCTTGCTAACCCCCGCTGTATAGCACAATTATCTCTCACAAACTATCAACTCTTCCTACCTACTTGAGCACACACTGGTGAATGCCTGCTGGGAACATTGCCTTTTATAGTGTGAGGGCTCATACTTAACAAAGTCCTTATTATTGTCCACTCTAAGCCACCTGACCTAACCTCCTGAAAGTGCATTACTTGTAGATGGTTGTTCTGGTGACCATCAACCATGAAAGGGTTGAGTTCGATGTGAACCCAGCCTAAAACTTGAAGCTCATCCTTGATTCAAAAGCACAGTTGGGAGACAGGGGCAAAACATCACCCTATAAAAAAGTGCTTTAAGGAGTTATAAAGGCAGAAGGCTTTTTATCTTAAATGCATAATTACTTACCTGAGCCTCTTCTCTCTGCAGCGATGTCCATGAGTGTCTTAGCTGTCCCAGGCACTCTTCTTGATTGGCTGAGGCACAGCAGCGGCGCCATTGGCTCCCACGGCTGTCAATCAAAGTCAGTCAGCCAATCAGGGGAGAGAGGGGGTGGGGCTGGGTCGGGGATCCATGTCTGAATGGATACACGGAGCTCTGACTCATCTAGGATGCCCCCCCATAGATTGCTGCTGGCTGAGGGAGCACTTACCAGAGGGAGGGGCCAGGAGAGATGAAGAGGGACCTGAGAAGAGGAGGAACCGGGTTGCACTGTGCAAATCCAACTACACAGAGGAGGTAAGTGTAGTGTTACCCACGCAGGAGCCACTTAAGTAAGTTCAGTCCGTTACTCTGCCTCTCAACTCCAATAACAGCCTCAGTCCCCTCTGGCACACCTGGCAATAGTGTAAGTGCAAGGATCAATGAGAAACACACACATTATTATAAAATACTACATTTTTCTTTACTGTAGCATTTCTGTGGAATAACCATTGGCAATATGTTCAAGGAATACAATAGAAGAACATTAACTGAAGTTATGAGCAATATAGCTCACTAGTACATTTAGGCTGCTTTCAGGGGATTCAGAATCTTAGCACAATCCCAATAGCAGAGCAAACCCTTTAATAACAATAATGTCACAAAAATGGCAATCTGTACCAGATTGGTTACCTTTACTCACATTTGGCTCTATGAGTCCAGGCAGGAGGAGAAAAGAAGACGGACCCTCTCTATGTCAGATCCCTCTCTTCCGTCTCCTGGCACCACAGGCCCAATAACAAATACTGTATTTAAATCAACAATCAATATCTTAAATTTCTAAATAGGCTGTCCCACACACCCATTGCATATACAGAGCCCTGGATATACAGTCAGGTCCATAAATATTGGGACATCGACACAATTCTAATCTTTTTGGCTCTATACACTACCACAATGGATTTGAAATAAAACAAACAAGATGTGCTTTAACTACAGACTTGCAGCTTTAATTTGAGGGTATTTACATCCAAATCAGGTGAACAGTGTAGGAATTACAAAAGTTTGCATATGTGCCTCCCACTTTTTAAGGGACCAAAAGTATGGGACAATTGGCTGCTCAGCTGTTCCATGGCCAGGTGTGTGTTATTCCCTCATTATCCCATTTACAAGGAGCAGATAAAAGGTCCAGAGTTAATTTCAAGTGTGCTATTTGCATTTGGAATCTGTTGCTGTCAACTCTCAATATGGGATCCAAAGAGCTGTCACTATCAGTGAAGTAAGCAATCATTACAAAACAAACAAACCCATCAGAGAGATAGCAAAAACATTAGGTGTGACCAAATCAACTGTTTGGAACATCCTTAAAAAGAAAGAACGCACCGGGGAGCTCAGCGACACCAAAAGACCCGGAAGTCCACGGAAAACAACTGTGGTGGATGACCAAAGAATTCTTTCCCTGGTTAAGAAAACACATAGTTACATAGTTAGTCGGGTTGAAAAAAGACACAAGTCCATCTAGTTCAACCAAAAAAAAAAAAAAATTATATATAACCAAACAATCCCATATACAATCCTTCACCCACAGTTGATCCAGAGGAATGCAAAAAAACCCCAACAAAGCATGATCCAATTTGCTATAATGTGGGGAAAAATTCCTTCCTGATCCCCCAAGAGGCAATCGGATACACCCTGGATCAACTTTACCTAAAATGTTAGTACCCAGTTATATTATTTACATTAAGGAAAGAGTCCAGGCTTTTTTTAAAGCAATCAACCGTGCTGGCCAATACCACCTCTGGGGGGAGTCTAGTCCACATTTTCACAGCTCTTACTGTGAAGAAACCTTTCTGTGTTTGTATATGAAATCTTTTTTCTTTTTTCCTCTAGATGTAAAGAGTGCCCCCTTGTCCTTTGTGATGACCTTAAAGTAAATAACTCAACACCAAGTTCACTATATGGACCACTGATGTATTTGTACATGTTGATCATATCCCACCCTTCACAACAGTTGGACAGATCAAGAACAATCTCCAGGAGGTAGGTGTATGTGTGTCAAAGTCAACAATCAAGAGAAGACTTCACCAGAGTGAATACAGAGGGTTCACCACAAGATGTAAACCATTGGTGAGCCTCAAAAACAGGAAGGCCAGATTAGAGTTTGCCAAACAAAATCTAAAAAAGCCTTCACAGTTCTGGAACAACATCCTATGGACAGATGAGACCAAGATCAACTTGTACCAGAGTGATGGGCAGAGAAGAGTATGGAGAAGGAAAGGAACTGCTCATGATCCAAAGCATACCACCTCATCAGTGAAACACGGTGGTGGTAGTGTCATGGCATGGGCATGTATGGCTGCCAAAGGAACTGGTTCTCTTGTATTTATTGATGATGTGACTGCTGACAAAAGCAGCAGGATGAATTCTGAAGTGTTTCGGGCAATATTATCTGCTCATATTCAGCCAATTGCTTCAGAACTCATTGGACGGCACTTCACAGTGCAGATGGACAATGACCCGAAGTATACTGCGAAAGCAACCAAAGAGTTTTTTTAAGGGAAAGAAGTGGAATGTTATCCAATGGCCAAGTCAATCACCTAACCTGAATCCGATTGAGCATGCATTTCACTTGCTGAAGATAAAACTGAAGGGAAAATGCCCCAAGAACAAGCAGGAACTGAAGACAGTTGCAGTAGAGGCCTGGCAGAGCATCACCAGGGATGAAACCCAGCGTCTGGTGATGTCTATGTGTTCCAGACTTCAGGCTATAATTGACTGCAAAGGGTCTGCAACCAAGTATTAAAAAGTGAAAGTTTAATTTATGATTGCTAATCTGTCCCATTACTTTTGGTCCCTTAAAACGTGGGAGGCACATATAGAAACTGTTGTAATTCCTACACCGTTCACCTGATTTGGATGTAAATACCCTCAAATTAAAGTTGAAAGGCTGCAGTTAAAGCACATCTTGTTTGTTTCATTTCAAATCCATTGTGGTGGTGTATAGAGAAAAAAGATTAGAATTGTGTCAATGTCCCAATATTTATGGACCTGACTGTATGAGTGTGAGGCTGTATGGTAATGGTATATTCAGTCTCTTTGAAGTTAAATACATTTTGGCATCTTCAGCTATCAGGCCCAAATAATATAACTGGCCTGGATCATTAACCACTTCAGCCCCGGAAGGATTTCCCACTTTAGGACCTGAGCACTTTTTGCGATTCGGCACTGCGTGGCTTTAACTGACAATTGCGCGGTTGTGCGACGGTGTACC
The DNA here is from genome assembly GCA_018402905.1 of Glandirana rugosa. Lineage (NCBI taxonomy): Eukaryota > Metazoa > Chordata > Amphibia > Anura > Ranidae > Glandirana > Glandirana rugosa. Next base: position 54,304 of record BLSH010497131.1, read on the forward strand.
CAAACAAAATTTTCGTCCTTTTTTCCCCACAAATGGAGCTTTCTTTTGGTGGTATTTGATCACCTCTGCGTCCTTTCTGATCACCGCTATAAACAAAAGAAGAGCGACAATTTTGCAAAAAAAAACAAATTTCTTACTTTTTGCTAAAATACAAATCCAAAAAAATAAATAAATAAAAAAACATTTTTTTCCATTGGTTTTTGCCAATTTATATTCTTCCTCATATTTTTGGTAAAAAAAAATCGCAATCAGCGTTTATTGAACGGTTTGAGCAAAAGTTGTCGCGTTTACAGATGATGAGAATTAATTTCTGGAGTTTTTATTTTTATTATTTTACTAGTAATGGCAGCGATCTGCGATTTTTAGTGGTACTGCGATATTGCGGTGGACATATCGGACCATTTTGACACTTTTTTGGGACCATTGGCATTTATACAGCGATCAGTGCTATAAAAATGTACTGATTACTGTGTAAATGCCATTGACAGTGAAGGGGTTAACCTTGAGGGGGCACTCTAAGGGTTAACTGTGTTCCATGGGCGTGTTCTAACTGTATGTGGGCTGGCCTGGCTGGGGGAAGGGAGTGATCACGGCTTCCATATACAGGAAGCCTGTGATCACAGCCCTTCCCCCTCTAACAGAACGGAGATCCATGTTTACTAACACGGACCTCCGTTCTTTCACCGCGGGGGGGCCATCGCGGGTAGCCGGCGGCGATCAAGTCCGCCCTACCCGCTCCCTGCCCCCCCAACACAGTGAGCATGCGAGCGCTCCTCCGGCGGTGCGCGCTCACAATACTAGTTATCGTGGCCGCCGTCCTGTGACGGCGTTTCTCAATAATGAGCTACCTTGCCACTGACACGCTGCGGCGGGCGGTCGGTCGGCAAGTGGTTAAAGAGGAAGTAAACCCAAATTGGGTTTACTTTCTCTGTATTCCCCTGTTAAGTAGATGCATAATGGGCTACTATGTGTCACTTACCTGGAAACAAAGCCAGCGACGTCCAGCACTGTCCTCTGTGCTGGCGGTGTTCATCTTCAGTCACTCTTCCTTCCAGGTCTGCGACTCCGGCTCTGTGACTGGCCAGAGTCGCGTGACGTCACTCTCGCGCATGCGCACGGGAGCCGCCAGTCATGGCACGATCACAGTGAAGAAACAGCATGAAGGCCATTTCTTCACTGCGCATGTGCCGAAATGACATCGGCACATTAACTACACTGCATATCTCCTGAACCGTACAGCATGCATGGGATTGTAGTTCCATACTCCATACAAAGCTATGGGGATGTCTGGTAAAGAGACTTCATCTTTCAGAATGCTTTGCAGCTATTCCTGCAGGTGGTTAAAGTCCCTCTGATTGGTTCCTGTAACTGTTAATTCTATTGGCATTCTCCATCATGTACAGAGAAACTCAGGAGAGCCACACTGTAATTTGATCTGTGTGTGTGTGTGTCTGCACACAGAAACAAGAGGAAGAGAAAAAAATCAAATCCATGCAAAGAGCTGGCAGGCACATTCTCTCGGTGGTCACTTGACAAAGCCTCAGAAATAGCTGGTAATAAAGCAGGCCCCGCTACATAAGTATGACATGTTTGTTAGTAAAAAAAAAGCGTTTACAATCACTTTAAGCAAGTGTCATCATGGCAGGACCATCATATATTATTCTAAGGAGAGCTGCAGAAAAAATATATTAATCACTTCCGCACCGCCCGCCGTCATTATACAGCGGTACTTTGCCGTTGAATACCGTTGCTATGGTAGCAGATGGCTACCATAACCCCGGTATTTTTTTAAAGGGCAGCTGGCTTTAAGATAAAAGTGGTCTCTGCGGTGGATTCTCTGTGAGATCACTTTTATGGGGGACGGCAGAGGTGCCCCCTCACCTTCCGCAACTTTCCTGTCGTCTCCGCCATTTACCGGACTCGCCGGTAGCAGCAGAGACAATCGGGTCCGCTCTCCTCTGAGCCTGAATGCCGAGTGAATGGAAGATGCCGCCCGCTCGGCTCCACAGCATTGAAGGGCGGAAGCAAAGTCAAAGAACACTTCCGTCCATAGATCTTAAAGGAGAACATTTTTTTTTCTTTTTTTCAAATGACATTTTTTTTTTCAATGCATTTAAGTGTAAATATGAGATCTGAGATCTTTTTGACCCCAGATGTCATATTTAAGAGGTCCTGACATGCTTTTTTCTATTACAAGGAATGTTTAAAGCTAGCACGCAGAAGCGAACACATATGGAAGTCATGCTCACATATGAAAACGGTGTTCAAACCACACATGTGAGGTATCGCTGTGATTATTAGAGTGAGAGAAATGATTTTAGCACTAGACCTCCTCTATAACTCAAAACTGGTAACCTGTAGAAATTTTTAACAGTCACCAATGGAGATTTTTAATTGCCAAAGGTTGTCGCCATTCCACGAGTGGGTGCAATTTTGAAGCATGATATGTTTGGTGTCACACTCACATATGAAAATGGTGTAGAAACCACACATGTGAGGTATTGCCACGATTGTTAGAGTGAGAGAAATAATTTTAGCACTAGACCTCCTCTGTAACTCAAAACTGGTAACCTGTAGAAATTTTTAACCGGCGCCAATGGAGATTTTTAAGTGCCAAAGTTTGTCGCCATTCCACGAGCGGGCGCAAATTTGAAGCATGATATGTTTGGTATCAATTTACTTGGCGTAACATTATTTTTCACAATATGGAAAAAAAATGGGCAAACTTTACTGTTGTCTTATTTTTTAACTCAGAAAAGCGATTTTTTAAAAAAAAAAAGGCGCTTGTAAGACCACTTCGCAAATACAATGTGACATAAAGTATTGCAACTACCGCCATTTTATTCTCTAGGGTGTTAGAATAAAAAATATATAATGTTTGGGGATTCTAAGTAATTTTATAGCAAAAAAATGATTTTAACTTTTCACCCTGAATCTCAAAAAGAGGCTGCGTCCTTCTGAAGTAACATTAACATGTTAAAGAGTATATTTTAGTTATTGAGTTAGCATATACAATATTTTAGGCTCGCTTCACACTGGTGCGATGCGGGAATCCTGCAAATCCACTGTGGGTTGCCGCATCGCACCTGACTTGCATGCAGTTCACACTGCCATATGCGATCCGCTAGAAGTGTCAATACAAAGTTAATGACAACCCAGATCGGTTCGCATATCGCAGTGTAGACCAAAAAAGGGTCCTGCACAACTTTGGTCCAAATGCGATGAAAATTCAGTCATTCAATCTGTACGGCTGAAATCACATCCCACAGACATCGCATATGATTTGCACCAGCAGTGTGGTGTGAATCACATGCGATGTCGGACATCACACCAGTGTGAACCAAACCTCTATATCCTCTGGTGCATATCTTCCAGATTTTCTGATATGAGATAAAGGAGGACTTTTGCAATTAACACTTTCAGAAAAAAACCAGCACTGGAAACAGGTAAATAAATAATCACCCATCCCTAACCTGCTTGGATTAATGGGCAAAATGCCATGAACAGAGTAACTGTATACACCTGAAAAAAAAAAGGGAGAAAGAAATGCTGCAGCTTGGGAGCAGTCCCTAAATGGTGTCTGTCCTCATCCTCCAGTTCAGCTAGCTGAAATCCCACAAAATTCCTTGCAAGTATCAACTTTCTGAAACTTGAACAGACCTACCCAAACTATGTCACATGACCCAGATTGGGTTTGGTAATTGACCACTGGTATTCAAAGTTAGAAATTACTTTGAATGAAAATACAATTTTTTCTTGGATTAAACTGGACCATACACCTTAAGCTTCTACCGAGCTGAAACTTTATTGAAATTTGTTTTTAGGAGGGAAGAGTTGGTTTAATACATTCAAAAATAATGTTGCATATTTATCTGCAGAAAATGTCAACGGTGTACAGGTGTCTATGAAATAAAGGAAGAATGCTGATTAGTTATTACAAAGGCTAGCTTCAGAAAGTTAGTTTTTGCTTTTTTGAAATGCTGCTATATCTGCCAGAGCTTATTTTAGAAAAAAAAAGGGCAAAAATGTAACCAGTGCTTAGACTGGTGAAAACTGAGTTATCAGTTCAGAAGTCACACTGATTTGTCAGCAATTTCTTTCTACAGTGATGCAGCATTAGGTTTATTTATTGTACCATTGTGATATCATTTGCTAAGAGTTGAAAATCAATTTCTTGTGCAGTTTGCCATTCTGTTCCTGAAGACATCCTGTTGTAAAAGAGTTATCTTCTGTAGTGATATACTAGGAACAGACTTTAGGGAAATACAAATAAATAAAGTCAAAACTGAAACCATGATGAAGAATTCCCTCTTTACCTGAGATAAACACACATGAGAATGTAGGCAGCACTCATAGCATTAAATAGACAGCACTCAATAACCCAGACAACAGCAATAATGGTATTAAAATTGGCCGCGGCACCTTTATTGGTATTCAAAATCAATTTAACTTAAACCATAAATAATAATTTAATTCATTCTTATTCTCTAAAATTTGATATAAAGTCTATATATATATATATATATATAAATACCACTCATTTATAGAATTTGAGTGAAAATAATAAATAGAACATTTCATCAAAAGTCCCCCCTTGGATCAGACAGAACCACTTAAATGGGTGCTCCGATGAAGGGGGGGGTCTCACCAGGCCGATCCTAGGTCAGCTGCGCTGGGGGGCCCCATAGGGGGATTTATATAACCCCCAACACATGTTTCCGTCTGACCTACATGTGCGCTATGCGCTCAAAAACCCGTGTTTCTCGTCCGGACTACATGTGACATGTCTCCATGGGATTTAAAGGTACAGTCATCAAATTTTTTTCTTTTACTTTCATTTTTCTTTATTGGTCATTTGAGAATACACAAGATAGACAATGATACAATTGTAAGAATACATCTCGTTTTAAACAGTTGATAGGGAAATGCTTTTCCATCTGTTAAGTTACTTTGTTTCTACATCCTATCCTTTACTAGTTAAGCAGGCCTGTATTGCTCTCCTGTCCACCCACGCGCCAGGCCCCCCCCCCCCCCCCCCCCCCCCCCCCCC
>BLSH010497131.1:77127-91837 GCA_018402905.1 Glandirana rugosa
AGGCTCTAGAGCTCGAAAAGGTGATGATTAGAGTTATGACAATGATTTATGAATTGAAACACCTTACGAGTATTTAGCCAGAATTCCCCCTGTGATAACTTTACACCCCGGGTCCTCTTCTTTTTTTCCTGTGTTGTGTAACTGAGGGATGAGTGTGTTTAGTTTTGTAATCTTTGTCGTTTATTTGTTTGAGGGAGGGTTGGTCAGAGATTATTTGAATCGTTTGATTCTTTGCTAGAATCGTGTATAGAAGTTTTTTTGATCCTGATGATGGACTCTGCAGATGTAGAGTACACCATAACAGTCCCCTTATTTCGCCCCTTTAAGAATCGAGTTGTCATCTCACGGGGTCCGTGCGAACGTTCGGGTTCTGTCCGGACCCGAACCCGGACTTTGTCCCGAAGTTCGGCCGGACCAGCAGAACCCGAACTTCCAGAGGTTCGCTCAACTCTACTGTTGAGCTAAGAATTTCCCCGCTTTATTCCCCTGACAATACCACATGAGATGTAGACGTCTCAGGTAGTAGTCCTAGTTTTTTTGAAGATATGTGCTAAGATCGTTTCTTAGTTTGCTAAGTTTATTAGAGACTGGTTGGGAGGGAGTTTGTTTATTTGCTGTTTCTAATGTTTTGATTTGTGTGAGTAGGGAGTCAATGTGTTGTGTCCTTTTTTTCTTCTCCTGGGCCCCACATTTCAATAGTGTCCCCCTTAAGACCGATTTATGAGCATTCCACAAAGTTAAGTATTTAGTAACAGTATTGAGATTAGTAGTGGAAAAGCTCGAGATCTCGGACCTGACCTCTTCCCTTGTCTCCTTGGTCGATAGCAAAGATGGATTTAAATGCCACCTTGTGGTTCTGGGTATCACTGCAGATAATGCCAGTGTAATGGATATCGGTGCGTGGTTGGACCATTTTATAAGTCCTATTTCGGATCTAGTGACTTTCTGGAGCAGGACCTTGGAGGTCAGGAACAGATCAATCCTTGAGTGAGACTTTTGAGTGCTGGAATAGAAGGAGTAGTCCCTCTCAGTCCCATGTTGGCATCTCCAGGGGTCTTACCAGTCCTCCAGTGAGACAAAGGAGGCCAGAGGTGTAGATTTCCTCCATCTCGTGTTGGAAGTGTCAAGGTGGGGGTCTATGATTTCATTGAAATCACCACAAATAATGGTTTGATCTTTTGGGTGGTACTATAATTGTAATTTTTGGAGGACTTTTTTATAAAAAAAGTTTATGGTGGGTGTTTGGGGCATAAATGTTTGTAATATTTAGAGGATAGTTGTTGAAGGTGGCTGAGATGATCTGGTATCTGCCTGCGGGGTCTGCGTCAATGCTGTGTAAGGAAAAGGCTACCGTTGATCTAACCTCTTTGAGGACCCCTCTAGCTTTTTTATCTTCTCTGGCTTGAAAACAGTGTGGGAAGGATTTGTGTGAGTGTGGGGGGGGGGGGTGGTGCTCTGAAAAGTGTGTCTCCTGGACACATAGGATGTCAGCTTTTTGATTGATAGCTACCCACCGTAGTAGGGACCTTTTGAAGGGGCTGTTTAGGCCTTTAGCGTTCAGTGAGAGTATTGATATTGCCATTCTTTGACCTCTGGTGGATTGAATTGGTACCGAGACTGACCGCTCCCGAAGGGGAATAGGTGGTAAAAAGAGTTGGTGTGCTTTGCGTAAAGAGTACACAAGAGGGAATACAAAGATAAGAAATGAGATGAGAGAGACAGGAGTAAATGGAGAACAGAGCTCCTATTTAGGATAAGGAGGTGTGGGTGTGCAGGTCGGGGGACTCCCAGATATAGGTGTCTCATCCTGCGCAGCCACGCCTCAATGTAGCTTAATAACCTTCAAGCTATGCACGAGGGTAGTCGTGTGCAATGTTTGTCACTTCAGATAGATGCAATAGTTGTTAGATAAAACACAACAATAAAAAACAAAGTGACCAATGGAGAAAATATAACAGTCTGCTAAACTCAAACAAGCAGTGTATAGAACAAAGTTAACGTGGAGTGTGCTTGGCACACTAACTTGGTGGAGCGTGGATGGAGGATCGAAAGGGCCTTCCATTCCTCCACTGCAAAAGCAACTAGGAGAGACTAAAGTCCAGCCTTACATACGCATGCCTATCAGGGGTGGATACAGTAAGTGGGCACTCTAGCTTCAAGTGTGTTATGCAATTCTGGCTGATGGTTTCACATTGGGGGTTACTGTGGGGGGGGGGGTCTGTGAGAGCAGGTCCCAGTTGTTGAGCAGTTTAATTCCTTCTTTGGGCGTTAGTATGGTTGTGTGTTGGTTGCGGTATGTCACCAACAGTTTCACAGGGAATCTTACATTCGGTCAGGACCAAAATGATTGGAGCAAAAGATTTCCTGGCTTGTGAAGTGGCTGAGGATATGTCATTGTAAAGCGCTATTTTCTCTAATGGTTCCGGTAGAAAACGTAAGGCTTTTGCGGCTCTCATTAGGACTTTCTTTACGTGGAAAAAGTGCAGCCTTGCTAGTATGTCTCTAGGGACATTTGGAGGCAGATGCTGGGGTTTATGAATCCTGTGCTATCTGTCGATCAGTATATCTCTAGTGTGTATCCCCGGTATTAATTTGCGGAATAACTGGTGCAGGTAGGGAACAATCCAGGGGGTATCCAGAGATTCTGGGACCCCCCCGTGTTTTGATATTATTCCGTTGTGACCGGTCCTCGAGGTCGGCGACTTTTAATCCGAGCATTTGTATGGTCTCTGCTTGCTCATCTTGTATGTCCACTATTGTGTTGTGTGCCTTAGTGGATTCCGTCAGGTGCTGTTCAATGTGTTCTATGCGCTCCTCTGCTGAGCTGACCCTGTCCTGTAACGGGTTTATGGAGATCCTTAGCTCTCTATGTAGATCAGCCTGGAGAGAGAGGAGCATGGCTTTCATAGAGTGCTCCAAGGTTGGTCTGTCAGTGGTGGGGTAGGCCGCAAGTGATTGCAGGGGAGCGGAATCTGTTGTGGGACTACAGGTCCCAGCACCATGCTGTCATTTAATCGGCAGTAGTTTGTCTGGGGAGTGTGTAAGGGTGTCCGCAAGCCGCTTACCTCTGTCTCCAGGAGAGGTATTCTGTTCTGGTGGCTGTGGTGTGGTGAGGTCCATAAGCTCCTGGCTGGCTGCGTCTGGAGCAGTCAGATCTGGCGGCCGCTCTGTGTCTCTGCTCTCCCGGCCGGTGCCATCTTGAGTCCCCTGCATCGCGGACTTTATGTAGAAGTCTAGCAGGCGTCTGGTCCCCTGTGCCTGGTTCTTCTTTCGAGTCATGCTCCGAAGGGTGCCCGCTAATAGTAAACTGCTCCTCCTGTTCAAGTCATCTGTCTAAATGTATTTAGTATATAAAAAATAGGACATGACATTGTTTGACCTCACCTCCCCATGTGCTCAGTGCCCAGACCCTTGTTCCCTCCCCTTGTCCCCCTTCTACCCCTATCCCTCTAGTAGACCCCCTCTGAAAACCCGCGTGGAGCTATGCTGCCTGTGTATCCCGCCGAGGTGCTCCCCCCTATTGGTAGTAGGGGATTAAGAGACCCCCCGTGGGAGACCTCCCCCTTGTCCAACCTCCCCTACTCCTAAAGCCAAGGATGGAATTACACCTGCTCCCCCCTACCCACCGTGTCCCTAACCCCAGGTGTGTGGCAGTCCCAAAGTATGAGTCCTGTATTAACTGATCACCAAGTCAAATGGTTGTCACTCACAGTTTTGAAGTTGCAGGATACACAATCCTTGACAGTGTCCTTTGTGGGTAGGTATACAACTGGGGAGACCCAAATTCCTGGAAGGTCTCTACCCATTTCCTTGGCTGGATCTCGGAACAGTGATTAATGTATAAACTCTCCTGTGGAATCTGGTGTCTACCTGGGTCCTTTATCACTATCAAGGTAAGGGATGTATTGTATCCGCTGGTGTCACACTTCTGTGATCCCCGGGGTTATATCTGGAAGTAGGGGGGAATTGAATCCTCTCCAAGCCTTCTGTCCCCTTTGGGGTTCATAATACTATGGGTGCTGGAAATGTCCTGTGAGGCTTGTATTCGTACACCCCCATAGATTATGGGGAGACCATCCTCAGTTGGGTGATTGGTCTCTACCTGGGGGGAAGGGTTTTTGCTGTATGATTAGATGATAGCCTCACTGGTGAGATATAAAATCTTCTGCGGTTTGTACGGGTTCATGTAACTGCTGTTGGTCTGTGCAGGCGGTGCTCTGTGTGTATCCAATGGTCAGCTCAAAATTACATATCCCGCTTGATATTGTTTAGGATGGTCATACATTGGAAGATCGTGAGACACAATTCACTTGGGTCTTCCACTCGCAATGATCACTTGGTAATGACCTATTCCGTTTAAGCTGGGATGAGTCCAGTAGCTGGGTCGGACTGAGCTTGTTCTAGATGTACCTGTAGCACAGACCATGCGATGGATTGTTTGATCATGGACTGCACAATCTGTTGCTGCTAGGTGTGGTTGGAATGGAATCCAACACCTGTGTAGATTCTCCTGTCTACAAAGATCCATGGAGAGGTTTAAAGGATAGATTGTTCAGTGTTGTCCATTCAAGGCTTTGGTGTAGCCAGCCATCTCCAGCAGATAGCATTGGAAGATGTGCAATAATGTTGATAGTTGCCGGGGGACCAGGATAAGCGGGCAGGGGGCTTGCAGGTGGCTAGCTTGGGGAGAAGGGGGGGCTGGCTCCCGACTGCTAGCCTACATGTTTCGATCTGACGATCTTCCTCAGGGCTTGTATACCTCCCCACAAAGGACACTGTCAAGGATTGTGTATCCTGCAACTTCAAAACTGTGAGTGACAACCAATTCACTTGGTGATCAGTTAATACAGGACTCATACTTTGGGACTGCCACACACCAGGGGTTAGGGACACGGCGGGTAGGGGGGAGCAGGTGGAATTCTATCCTTGGCCTTAGGAGTAAGGGAGGTTGGACAAGGGGGAGGTCTCCCACGGGGGCCTCTCAATCCCCTACTACCAATAGGGGGGGGACCTCGGCGGGATACACAGGCAGCATAGCTTCCCGTGGGTTTTCAGAGGGGGTCTACTAGAGGGATACGGAGTAGAAGGGGGACAAGGGGAGGGAACAAGGGTCTGGGCACTGAGCACATGGGGAGGTGAGGTCAAACAATGTCATGTCCTAATTTTTATATAGTAAATAAATGTATACAGATGACTTGAACAGGAGGAGCAGTTTACTGTTTTGTTTTGGTGTATATATCCTTCATAACTGCACCCCCCCTTATTATAGGGCAAGCGCTGTGTATAAAATTGGTTAGACTCCCAGGTGCTTGTTTTTGGTGTGCCCGCTGATAGTGCCTCCGTTTTGGAGGCTGTGTCACTCTTGTGGGTGGCTGGAGCTGCTTAATGCTCGGGTGGAGGAACGGAACTAAGAGCTCAAGCGGCCATCTTCAGCAGCGGCCAGGCCACACCCCAGACATGCTGTATTTTATTGCAGCGCATTTGTACAGAATTACATGGCACTGTACAGCAGCTGGAAATGTGCAGAACGAAAACATTTGTTTCGTTTCAATTACATATTTACATAAATTTGTTTAGTTAAATTTGTTTAATCCGTTTAATTTGTTTTCGGAATTCGTTTCATTTATTCATATTCAAAACTATTTGAATTTTTGGAATTCAAATTCGAATAGTTTTCAAATTGGAAAAGATCTTGAATTTGAATAGTTTACAAATTCAAATGTTTTCAAATGTGAATAGTTTTCGGATTCAAATAGTTTTCCAATTTCCAAAGAGGATAAAATAGAATAGAAAATAAAGGACTAGAGTAGAAAATAACATAATAGAATAGAAAAGAATATAACAGAACATTAAAGAATATAATATAATAGCGTAAAAGAGAACACAATAGAATGACAGAGAATGTGATATTTGGAATAAAAATTCCAGGACTTTTAAGGTGCCAAAAACAACTTACAAAAAATTATTTTATAAAATACATAGTTTTATTAATACAAATATTAAAAAATGTTGTATAAAAACAGACATTTCATCATCATTATACACTCAGCTATCCATGCTCAACATATTTCGCTCTGGATGGGGCTTTTTCAGGAGACTTATAGGAGCTATATAGATAATATACTATGAATGAGTGAAATACAATGTATGAATATCAAACAAATAATACAAATAGTACAATTAATTACAAAAAACATTATACCGTGCTATAGCATATGTTCATTGATTAAATAAGTCATTCAAAAGGCCAGCTGCCCAAACCTACCAATTTCATATAAAAGTTTTGATCAAATAAAGAGAATATGAGTGCTTCCCCTTGACTCCCAACAATGTTCAGTCTTGAAGGCTTTATTGACTGCAGAAGGAAAGGATATCCAGTAACCTACAGAAGTTATATATATGATTGTCAATACATTAAACTCTCAGAGAAGTTAGTGTACTAATATGGTGCATGAGCAGTACCAAAAACTGGTGCTGTGTCACATTAATGCATTACCTGAAAATTTATAAGGCCAAGATACAGTGATGCCTGGCTGAATATCAGTAGGGGATTCCACAAAATTCCTTAGGTAGACACAATATATTGCAGGGAAGATGGAAATCTCATGAGACCACAAAGATCCACATGGAGGAACCAACCCCACCTAAACTCAACAGCGCAGAGTCAAGTGGTGGTATAATCTTGGCAAGTATGTTGGTCTGCAAAAAGGATTAAAGTAAAACTAATGAGGATATGTATTTATTCACCAGTAAATTGGTGTCAAGATCATATACCAAGATGCCAATCTACAGGGAGGGGAGCTCACTTCCGTCTGCAGAGGGTACAGTGGCCGGGACCAGCATAACCAAGTCCCCTGCCCATATATCCCTCATCCATAGGGGAGCGGAGTTGCTACCAGTCATACCCCCCCCCCCCCATAGAAAGTCAAAAATGACTTGCGGCCATAAGTGAGAGAATATTGAGCTTACCTTTAGTTAGAGTAGAAAATGTACGGTTATGGGGAGGGGTGGTTGGGACCAAGTAATGTCCCTCTCACTCACATCCTCCGACAGAGGGTAGAGGCGCATGACTATGGGAGGAAGGAAATTTGGAGGAATGTGGATCTGATCTGGATGAGTCTCCCCAGGCCTTGAACCAGGAGGAGTCTCCTCCAGTGACTGGGCCTATGTTTCCCCAGGCCTAACAGTATAAAGCTAAGTCTCAGAGATTCCCTGCTTTACAAGGCAATCCCAATATTTGGGCATTTACCCAACAAGTTATGGCTGAAATACAACAAACTAATTTGAAAGGAACCTCATCCTCTAACCTATTCCCCAAGCATCAAGTAGCGATTAGATCCCTCCAAGAAAATAAAAATATAGTGATAAAACCCTTGGATAAGGGGGGTAATCTGGTGGTGATGAAGGTAGCCCAATATGAAAGGATGGTCATCGACCTCCTAAAAATTAAAGAGTGGTACAAAAAAGTACCAGAAATCTATCTTCAACATATCTAGAAAAGATATCAAAAACAAATTAGTTCCGCCTATCGTAATAGCTGAGAACACCAACTCTATACGCATTACCCAAAGTTCATAAAAACTGTCAACACCCACCAGTCTCGGGGAATGGGTGCCTTACAGAAATGGCAAGTCAATTGGTAGATGACTACCTTCGACCCCATGTTGTAGCCCTGCCCTCATATATCTATGACACTCTTGACCTCCTGCCAGCCTTGGAGGACCTGCATGTACCTTCAGACTCGTGGTTGGTGGCCATTGATGTAGAGGCCCTCTACAACTCCATTCCCCATAAATTGGGAGTGGAGGCTGTGGGGGACTTCTTATCGCAGAGAGGAGACACATCTTGGCCATACAATACTTTTGTATTAGACCTCCTGCTATTAATTTTGAGCAGCAACGTATTTTTGTTTGGTCTCTCCCACTACCTCCAGGTATAGGGGGTAACGATGGGGACCAGATGTGCCCCGTCTTATGCCAACCTGTGTCTGGGGGGGTGGGAGAGAGTGCTGTTCTCCAGTGAGGAGATGCAGCCGTATCTTGACAACATCTTAGTTTGGCGTAGATTCATCGATGATATTTTTTGGTGTGGACTGGCCCTCTTGAGGAACTATCAGCCTTCATGGAGAGTCTTATGACTAACAGCTTTAACTTAAAATTTACAATGACCTGTCATCAACAAACTCTTAATTTCCTTGATATTCAAATCTTCATGTACCCTGATGGTACATTGGGGTCCACACTATACCGAAAACCGTCAAGCTGAAATGCCATTCTACACGCTATGAGTTCTCATCCAGGCTCTTTCAGAAACAGTGTTCCCTACAGTCAGCATCTCTGAATTAGGAGAAATTGCAGTCGGGACACTGACTTTGAAAAAGAGGCCAAAGCACTACAAATACGCTTACGTAAATGTGGATATAGTGATAATTGCCTAAAAAAGCCTTATTTGAGAGCCAGGAGAGAAGATTTCTCATATATAAAACCAAGAGGGTTGAACCAGATAGTGGTGTGAGATTGATCACCCAATTCTCTGGACAACATAGACAGGTCCACCATATCATGCAGAAATTCTGGTATCTCCTGATGGCAGATGAGTCTGCATCCAAACATTTGAAACCTTATCCGGAAATCACATATAAGAGATCTAGGTGTCTGAGAGACAAACTAGTGCATAGTCATCATGCTCCAGAAACAACAGGGAGGCCTAAAGTCCCAGGGACCTACACATGTAAAGGCTGCAGCTACTGTAAATATATTTTTGAATCACAAACCATTAGTTTACCACTTTTCGGGCTGATTGCCAATCTGTTGGCATTGTTTATATCATGTTCTGTAATTGTGGAGCCTTTTATATAGGCAAGACGAAAAGAGCATTTTCCAACGTATCAGAGACCATGTGTCACTGGTAGACAAAAAGAGGATGGAGACACCCATTAGCAGGCACTTAGGCCTATTTCACCAATTTGATCGCTCTAATATGCATTTTTATGCTTTAGAGCAGTGGTTCTCAACTCCTGTCCTCGGGACCCACCAACAGGCCAGATTTTCAGTATTACCTTGGGGAGATGTAGACTAGAATGCTGCAATCACTGAGCAGCAAATGATATCACCTGTGATCCTGCAAACCTGGCCTGTTAGTGGGTCCCGAGGACCGGAGTTGAGAACCACTGCTTTAGAGCATATCCCTCCCATGCAAAGAGGAGGTGATTATGACAAATTATTGTTACAACGTGAAACCCGATGGATCCAAAACTTGTGAGCTTTGAAATATCTGGGCCTGAATAATGCATTAAGCTACAAGCCCTCTCTCTTGTTTGGTATAATTGACACATTTGGTTGAGATCATTTTTCGTTCAGTAACTAATAGAAACAAGCCAGGTTAATTGCATCTAGTTTCTGGGGGATCAATGCGTCTGTATGTTTCCATTATTATTCTGGGATTGTGAATCACAACCATTGCTATGTATATATTTAATCATAAATATTGTTTTGTATGTGTTATGTCATCTCAAAGTTCCAGTTGATATAGCCCTGCCATATTAAGAATTTTTTATTCCTCAAAGAATATATATAATACCTCAATAGGGATCACCAATAGCACACATTGGTGATCAATGAATCAATTGATAAGTATTAAATTATCCTTATGTAGTCCTTAATGCATTTACTTCAATACACATATAGGTATTGTAATGCAGTTCTTTTTGCTTCTGTTGTCTCCCAGGTGTCCAGTATACTTTCTTGTTGTGACAGCCATTGACTACATGGGCACCCGGGGCACCCAGGGTCATCGCTGGGGGCCAATCAGAGAAGACATGGGAGCCCTAATGTACCAATGGCGCGGTCCCATTCCAATATGGACCTCTGTGTGAGGAGACATCCTGGAAGCCTCTGGCTCCCCTGTTCTCCTCATCGGTCCCTTTTGGACCTGTCCTATCCAGTGACAATGGGCGCGTTTGAGCCTTTGTCGCAATATATGGGAACAGGGATTTTCCAAAATGGCGGGGGTTGACTGGGCGCTTCTGGCGCCACGTCATATCCACCTGCCAACCATCTGGAACTGACGTACCTGGTTTCCGTCTTTCCACCCGCGCCCAGCCGGTGATGTCAGGTGCCGGCTGGACGGAAGGGGGATAAGAAGCGGTGCCATGCGCCTCTACCCTCTGTTGGAGGATGTGAGTGAGAGGGACATTGCTCGGTCTCAACTTACCCTCCCCATAACCACACATTTTCTACTCTAACTAAAGGTAAGCTCAATATTCTCTCCCCTAGAGCCGCAAGTCATTGTTGACTTTCTACGGGGGGTATGACTGGTAGCAACTCCGCTCCCTTATGGATGAGGGATATATGGGCAGGGGACTTGGTTATGCCCGTCCCAGCCACTGTACCCTCTGCAGGAGGAAGTGAGCTCCCCTTCCCATAGATGGGCATCTTGGTATATGATCTTGACACCAATTTACTGGTGAATAAATACATATGCTAATTAGTTTTACTTTAATCCTTTTTGCAGACCAACATACTTACCAAGATTATACCACCACCTGACTGTGCGCTGTTGAGTTTAGGTGGGGATGGTTCCCCCATGTGGATCTTTGGGGTCTCATGAGATTTCCATCTTTCCTGCAATATATTGTGACTACCTAAGGAATTTTGTGGAGTCCACTACTGATATTCAGCCGGGCATCACTGTATTTTGGCCCTATAAATTTTCAGGTAATGCATTAATGTGACACAGCACCAGTTTTTGGTACCACTCCTGTACCGTATTAGTACACTAACTTCTCTGAGAGTTTAATGTATTGACAATTATATATGTAACTTCTGTAGGTTACTGGATGTCCTTTCCTTCTGTAGTCAATAAAGCCTTCAAGACTGGACATTGTTGGGAGTCAAGGGGAAGCACTCATATCCTCTTTATTTGATCAAAACTTTTCTATGAAATTGGTAGGTTTGGGCAGCTGGCCTTTTGAATGACTTATTCAATTATTGAGCATATGCTATAGCACGGTATCATGTTTTTTGTAATTAATTGTACTATTTGTATTATTTGTTTGATATTCATATATTGTATTCTCTCATTCATAGTATCTACTCTAGACAGCTCCTATAAGCCTCCTGAAGAAGCCCCATCCAGGGTGAAATATGTTGAGCATGGATAGCTGAGTGTACAATGATGATGAAATGTCTGTTTTTATACATTTTTTAAGATTTGTATTAATAAAACTATGTATTTTATTTCAAAATAATTTTTGTAAGTTGTTTTTGACACCTTAAAAGTCCTGGAATTTTTATTACAAATATCACATTCTCTGTCATTTATCAGTATGGATGGCCAATTCGGCCCTTCATCGTCCACTTCTTTACATAAAAGAACAAAATAGAATAGAAAATAAAAGAACAGAATAGAATGAAATAGAAACAAATAGAACAGAATAAAAATAATAGAATAAAATAGAATATAACCATCTTTTGAAATTTGAATAGAAAAGAATAGAATTCAAAACACAATAGAATAAAATAGAAATAATATAACCATTTCCCAAAAGTCAAATAGAGTCGATTCGAATTTGAATAGAATAGAACATAATAGAATAGAAAATAATAGAATAGTATAGAAAAAAAACAGAATAGAATAGAAAGACTATAACCATCTTCCTATTCTAATCTATTCTTTTCTGTTCTATTCAAAGTGATTCTATTTGAATTTTGGGATATTCTATTCTATTGTTTTTTTAATTCTATTATTTTTCTATTTGTTTATTTTATTCTATTCTATTCTAGTCAAATTCAAATTGATTCTATTTGAATATTGGGAAATGGTTATTTTATTTCTATTCTATTCTATTGTGTTTTTTTTTCTATTCTATTCTTTTCTTCTCTTATGTATTGAAATTCAAATTTATTCTATTTGAAACTCGAATTTCAGAAGATGGTTACATTCTTTCTATTTTAATCTATTATTTTTATTCTATTCTATTCTTTTATTTTCTGTGTTGTTCTGTTTTACTCTGTTATATTCTATTCTTTTATTTTCTCTTATATTCTTGTCCATTCTATTCTATGTATTTCTATTCTATTCCTTTATTTTCTATTCTATTTAATTCTCTTTGGAAATTGGAAAACTATTTGAATTTGAAAACCTTTTGAATTTGAAAACTCTTCAAATTTGAAAACTATTTAAATTCAAAAACTATTCAAAAATGATTTGAAAACTATTCAAATCGATTCAAATTTGAATATCATCCAATTGTTATTTTTTTTGTTATTTCAGATTCGTTTAAATTTGTAATTTAATTGGAATTCAGAAATTTGGATAAATCCGAATTTCCAAAAAATGAAAATTCGTCTGAATTTCAGTTTGGAACTAAATGAATTGCACATGTCTAACAGCAGCGCAGTGCATAGCAATGCTATACAGCAACATGAATCAAGTATACTTTTGTACACTTCAAACAAAGCTTGTAGAAAAAACAAACTAAAAAAAGCAGCCCTATGTGATGCACTGAATCATGCACCACACTGACCCCTTTCGCAGCTATACACAGACAGCTGCCTGTGAGGTAAAGTACGCCGGAAGCTGTCCGTTCCTGTACTCAGCTGTTCTGTGAAGTAATAGCAGCAACATGCATTTAGGAATGCTTTTGTCATATCAAGATAACCATTATTTCATTTATTATAGTTTCTTATAAAGCAATGTTCATTTAGCTCTTCACATACTTTATATATTATACATCCACATCAGTCCAAACCCTCAAGGAGCTTACAATATAAGGTCCCTAACTCACATTCATACATGCACATACTAGGGCCGATTTAGACAGGAACCAATTAACCTACCAGCATGTCTTTGGAGTGTGGGAGGAAACTTGAGTACCTGGAGAAAACCCAAGCAATCACAGTGAGAACATGCAAACTTCAGGCAGGTAGTGTTATGCTTGGGATTTGAATCAGAGACCCTAGCACTGCTAGGCAGAAGTGGTAACCACTTATAACAGGGTAGTTTACATTTGAAGTATCAATCTATTACTATTGCAAGAGATGTTAAGTGGGAGTTAGAGAGCAAGAAAATGTCATCTTTTTTTTTTTAGAGCTCTTCAGGCAGTTGTTTTTGCCGTGCTTTAGCTGCACTTTTGCGCCGGTTTTCGGGAGCTAGTGGACCTTTTTTTTTAAGGTCACATGACAACGGGACCTTAAAAAACACACAAAAGACCAGTTTTGCAGGGCTTACAAGGTTTTTCAGGTGCTTTGGAAGCGCTGCCCATAAATTTCAATGGACAGGGATGTTTTGGGAGTGTTATTTACAGCGCTCCCAACCTGCTCCAAAGATGCTGCTTACGGAACTTTTTTAACGGTATTGCAAGCGCACCGCCCGTTTGTGAAAGCACTCATTGAAGTGAATTGGGGGGCAGTTTCCAGGCGCTTTACAGGCGATATTTATAGTGCTAAAATGCTTGAAAACTACCATAATGTGAAAGGGGTCTTATTGAAAAAGTTCAAACAATGTATGGATTTTCTAAAATTCTTAAAGAATAACTCCACTTTCGTGGGAAAAAAATAGCAAATAAAGAAAAAATAATATAGTGTGTACAATTGCGATACAAGTCATATTGTAATTGAATGTTATTAAAAATTACCTTTCCTGACGGGGCGTGGCCGGCTGCAGCAGAAGATGGATGCTTAACTGCTTAGCTCTGAGCGGCTTGTGAGTGGAAAGTCATTACTTCACCCCCCAAAAGCAGCAAAATATCAAAAATTTACAATATTACATACACGATTCAGTCAGCAATAGGGTGGTAGCCGGAGAGAGGACAAAAAAAAAAAAAAAAAAGAGCACAAACCCTGAGGAGAGGTTCATGAAGAGAGCGGAGGAGACAGCTGAAAACCGCCAGATCACCGATCACAATCAGCCTCCATCCTCCAAAAGTAAAGTGGGGTGAGTGACATCGACCCCCCCATCAGACTCCCCAGACCCAGGACTATCTAGTTAGCCCCATATTTCGCAGAAAAGTTAATCACCAGTGAAGATACAGCCCCCGGGCCGGCTCCCTCAGAAGCACTGGCAGCAGCCGCCGCCATCTTGGGGCCTAGTCAACACCCGACTCCACTGGATCATAATCCACCCGGATCGCGGAGCTCACGATTCATCAGATAGTGACAATCCTAACATCTGTCCCCCACTCCTCAAGCTACACAGTGGTACTATTATTGCAGGATTTCAGCGGCAGAAAACACAGAAATCCAAGCCGTGGCTCTGTCCCATCTGCCTGAGCCGGCGACACACAATCCAGCATCATCTGCCCATCATCAGGCAATTAACTAAAAAACAATATTCAGGGCATCTTCCTCATACCTCAAGCCACATCATACACCCAATATTGTGTGAATAATCACCCGTGCAGTGCAGAAATATAGGCCGCGGCTCCGCGCGGTTAAATCGGACTAGGCCGCAGCAATATTCCACTTCACTAAAAGCCATCCTATCTAGAGGGGACCAGATCCAGACACCCCAGGGCTCCCCCTCCTTACAGGACTCCCCCAGCATCAAATTAAAGCTTACTAACCTCTCTGAATCACATATAGGTACTGTGCAAGCTGAGACCAGTGGCCATCTTGGTACACCCGGTGAAGCCTAAAACCCATATATCCACCTGGCTCCAACTTGAAGCCTAAAATAGGACTGGCCAAAAACTTGTACACTAATATCTGCA
>BLSH010497131.1:113225-129343 GCA_018402905.1 Glandirana rugosa
AGGTCAGACGGAACTGGGGTCTCCACATTTATCACCTCTAAACACATTCAACACGGTGAACCATCATTACGGTATCCAACCCTTCAGGATCAGGAGGGGACCTAAACCTAGATATCTCTCACACAAATCCCTTCGCCACCGGTCTAAAGGGGGTTTGTTTGGCCAACTGAGGTCAAACATTGAACCGGTTAACCGAAAAGTTATGTCCTTACCCAACACTCGCTTTGTTCATATCATATGCACCGTCCTCACAGTAGAAATGTCGCAATTAAGAAGGATCGGTCCTGTAAAATATGACCCGGGTAACCCTTTCCAGTCTTAATACAAAGGATTTATCCCCCCCTATTAATATAAACATTTCCTCCGAACCCGAACGATTTTTGAAATGTCCGGGTCCGGGTCCGTGCCACGGACACCCGAAAGTTCGGTACGGACCCGAACGTTACAGTCCGGGTTCGCTCAACACTACTTAGGTATTCAGCTGACCCCATCATTTGATCTCCTTTACAAATATAATTATCCCCCCCTATTTAGGAAACATAATTCTGACCTTTCCCAATGGGCCCAGTATAAAATGTCCTGGCTAGGAAGAATTAACGCTGTAAAGATGACACTCCTGCCACGTATACTATACTTGTTTCGCTCACAACCCATTCCTGTATTGAAAAGCCAATTGGCCAAGTTACAAACTGGAGTCAACCGGTTTGTTTGGGGGAAATCTGGCCACCGCTTCCCTAAACACACTCTCTATAGATCCAAATCCAGGGGAGGACTAGGACTTCCCAACCTATGGCATTACTACCAAGTGGCACAACTTACACAAATCTCCACTATTTACACCTCTGGGGTCAAGGCAGACTGGATAAATATGGAGAGACAATCCATTCCTAAAAATACAATATACTTTCTGATATGGAGGCCCCCCAAATCCAGACCAGCAATTATGTCGCCCCCCCTTTCTCACTCAATGGCTTTGTGCGATTCCCTACGTAAACTGAACAACTTGATATCACCCTGGCTCCCCCTCTCCCATCTTTTCCACAACCCACTCTTTCCCCCATGTATGAATATTGAAGCCTTTAAGTGGTGGGTGCAGAAAGGATTATATCGTATTGGGCACTTCTTCAGCGCAAGTGGTCCCATCTCACTTCAGCATGCTTGAGGGAGCTTGAGATGCCTTCCGAAGAGCAGTTCCGCTTTTGTCAGATCACACACTTTCTAAATGCTATCAAGGCGACTTCCCCAAACCCTCTGACTGTCACCCCCTATGAACATTGGTGTTCCTTGGGCAGGGACGTGAGAGGAGGCATTTCCCCAATATATTCATCTCTTACGGAGCTGGCAGAAAAAGCTTCTTATATGCTGAGCCGGGAGCGAGGCCTCAAAATTTAATGGGACTTGGAAACTTGGCATTCTAATCTGGAAAGATCTTGTAAGGGGGTCCATAACACAATACTCAGGGAGGCCAGTTTAAAGGTTAAGACTAGATGGTACTTGCTCCCCACTCGCCTCTCACAATACTACCCTCAGGCGTCCCCCCTCTGCTTCATGGGTTGTGAGAACTTGGGGACCATTTACCATATCTTCTGGACCTGCCCCAGGATCAGGAATTATTGGAATAAAATCTTTCACATGATTTGTAAAGTCACTGGAATTCCAGTCTCACAAGACCCTGCAATAGCCCTCCTGAACCAAATGGTCCCGGATTGCAATAAAGCCTCCCGGTCCCTTATTCTCTTCATTCTTGCTGGGGCTAAAATAACCATCTCACGGGCATGGAAAACTCCCACAGTCTCATTTCACCAGGCTAAACGCAAGATCTCTTGGATCATGGCCCAAGAAAAGATCTCTCATAAGATCATGAACACGGTGCAGCAATTTGATAATGGGAACCATGGGCCCGTTACACGGGGTCATCATTGTTGGGGAACGGGTAACCTTATTGCTGTATCTGGGAATTGGGCGCCTTATAGACCATACATACTCCTGTACCACTTTGTTTCCATGTTGAGTTTCCACGGAGGTGTCGTCACTACACTTTACCTCTCCCCTCTAACTCTACCTTTTCTTTCCTGTCTCTCTTTTCTCTTTTCTCTCTTTTTGTGAGATAGTAACATAGGTATCTGATCGCCCAAAACTAGTAACCAGAATTACTTTGGGCTTGTAATTGCTCCTTTTTGTTGTTTAGATTCTGTTTTCTAATAATTACTGGTTACACGTTGGCCCTGGGGGGGGCTGGGGGGTCGGGAGGGGTGATGACTGGCTGGACGGGGTTGCAGCTTGATCCCATTGGGGGTGGCTCTAGATCTAGCCTGCTTTCTCAATGTACGAACCCCCGCCCACCCCTTCGGCTTCACCTCATAGGGCTAGCGTTCAGATATTCCTTTTTGTCTCTATTACTATTATCTTGAATAATCTCTCTGGTGCCTATGTTACTCTTTTGGTACTATTAACACACTGCTCTAGCCGTACAATTCACATCTCCATTGAATTTTACTATAATGGACATAACAAGCATGAAGGGCGGGGCGGGTTGCCCTTTTCGCATGGGGGCACCGTAACCTCGGGGGTGTGCACAGGTGGGCAGGGTCTTCCTGTTCCCCCTCTCTAGGACTATAGAAGTGGGCCCAGTCCACTATCTGAAGATTGTTCCTAATCTGCATACTATAGGTGCTCACTAATAAAGCACCTGTCTGTATTTGTTCTATCACAGCCTACTAAATATGTATTAATGCTTTGTGTTTTAAGTTGAATCTCAATAAAAAATATTGAAATAAAAAAAAGGATATTACGAATCAGGTGACAAGCCGGGCAGACTGTTAGCGAGAGCCCTAAAAGAAATAACCTCTACCAGAAACATCACAGGCATTAGAGATTGGGACGGTAAAAACTAGATGTAGCTACGGATGTGATAGCCTCAAATTTTCATCAATTCTACTCTAAATTATATAATCTACCACTTCAACACAGACCGCCAGGTATAGGTGGGGATAGAGCGGAGGCAATGAAGGACTACCTATCACATAGTGACTTACCTAGTCTCTTGGATATGGACATTTCCCCATTAGAGGAGGGGATCACAAGGGAAGAAATTCAGCAGGCTATAGAGGACCTTAAACTGGGCAAAAGCCAGACGTACAGTATTTTCCTCTATATATTACAAAACTTTCATGGACACTCTTACAGACCCCTTGGTTGGTGCCTTGAACTCCCTGTCTGCCGGGAAGACGGTCCCTCACGAGTTTCTGGTCGCCCATATAGCGGTGATTCCCAAGCTTTCTAAAGATCCTACTGATTGCTCAAGTTACAGACCCATATCCTTACTGAACTTAGATCTTAAACTGCTAGCCAAGGTCCTAGCCAACAGGCTGAGACCTCACCTATCCTCCCTGATTGGCCCGGAACAAGTGGGCTTTATGCCTGGCCGGGAGGCCAGAGACAAAGTAATTAAAGCACTTTTGCTGACACACGGGGCCCAAACATGGAAAATCAGGGCCTTCTCCTGTCCACAGATGTGGAGAAGGCCTTTGACCGTGTATTGTGGGGCTTCATGATGGCTACTTGTTGTCATGTGGGCTTAGGCCCCCATATGATGTCCTGGATCTCAGTTCTCTACCAATGCCCCTCTGCCAGGATAAAAATCAATGGTACTTTGTCGGACAGAGTGTTTATCAAAAATGGCACTAGACAGGGTTGCCCGCTCTCCCCATTTTATTTATACTATCGATGAAACCATTAATCAGATCAGTTAACAAAGAAGGTTCTATACAGGGCTTTTGGTTGGCGGACTGGGAGTTCAAGGTGGCCGCGTATGTGGATGACCTCCCGTTTTTTCTTTCAGAACCACATACTACTATACCAAACTTAGTCAAAGCTTCCTCACACTTCGGCTACCTTTCTAATCTTAAGATCATTTCCAAGTCAGAAGCCCTAAACATTTCTTTGACTAACACTGACCTGCTTGCTACCAAGGCCAACTGCCCTTTAGATGGGAGAAGAAGGCGCTTAAATATCTAGGGGTCTGGTTGACCCCAAGACTGGAGGACATCTATGGACACAACATCCCACAATTGTTGCAGTCCATCAGACAAGACCTGAAACATTGACATGTTCAGTGTCTATCCTGGCTTAGGAGAGCCGTGGCTCTAAAAATGACCACCCTACCTAGGTTACTATACCTCCTATGTGCGTTACCCATTGTGATTCCACAAGCCTTTTTTAATTTGCTACACTCTATCCTGCTGCAATTCCTGTGGAGTCAAAAAAGACCTAGGATTAAGCTAGCACTTCAGACCAGACCAAAAGAAAGGGGTGGGATAGGACTACCCGACTTCAAAAATTATTATCTGGCCTCCCACCTGATGAGAGTAATGGACTGGCACTGCCATGAGACCCTCAAGGACTGGGTCACATTGGAGGGGGCGATGAGCCTCACACCCATACATTTCTCCCCATGGATCCCTGGGCCTAAACTCCACAAAGATATGACACAACACCCACTTACCGGGGCCATTTTAAAAGCCTTCCAAGTTATAGCTTGTAAGCATAACATCACTAGTGTAGTGGGACCCCTGACACCCTTAAAGGACAATCTGGACTTTGTCCCTGGAATGGCCAATCAAGGCCTAACACCACGGGATTCTTCCCAACCACTGCTAGCTGGAGACTGTTTCCACGGAGGTAAGCTCAAAGACTTTACTGAGCTGAGAAAGGAATAGGGTTTAACAAACCTTCCCTTCTGGTCCTTCTTCCAACTATGTAGTTATCTGACAGACAAATGTAAAAAGGCTGCCTTCTCCAGGCCACTAAGGGAATTCGAATGAGTATGTACCAAGGGGGAACAAATAGCCAAAGCAACATCCATATCCTACAAATGGCTGCAGGGGTCTCATGGGAATCCAAAGGATAGATTCAGAGACAGATGGGCGAGGGCTCTGCAGAGGGAGATTACGGAGAAACAATGGCATTAGGCCTGTATACTCTCCCACAAATGTTCTATTAGCACTAGAACACAGGAGACTGCTTAAAAACTTTTGGCGGAGTGGTATTTAACTCCCGCAAAACTGAAAAGATGGTACCCATCATCTGATGGATTGTGCTGGAGATGTGGGGAGGAGGAGGGAACTCTGCTGCACATCTAGTGGAGTTGCCCTCGCTTGACACCTTACTGGGGTTGGGTGAAAGAAATAATGTATGAAGTCACTGAAACAAGCTTATCACTTGACCCAGCAAGTTGCCTCTTGCGCATGAACAATTTTCCCCTCAAGCGATACAAAAAATCTCTAACCAAGCATATGTTGAATGCAGCAAAAGCTTCGGGAGTGGCTCCATAAAAAGGCAGAGTTCTGTCTTATGGAAGAAACACTAGCCCAGTCCACAGACAGGGTGGAAAAATTCCACAAAACTTGGTCCCCATGGTTTGCTTTCGGATACATGCCACAATATGAAATGCTTCTGACGCACTAAAGATGGAATCTTATACCCTCATTGGAAGCATAGATGCACTGAACAGCTCCACTGGATATAAGGTAGCAGATATACAGAGAGCCGGCTCTTGGTCACACGTAATCATTCTCCTCTTCTCTCTCTCAATCTTGCCTCTTTCTACTTTCTCCTCTCCTTCTTTTTCTTGTTCTACTACCATAATGTTCTTTTCTTTTCACTGCAGCAACAGCTGATATCGTTTTTCTCTTTTACTTAGTTATTTAATATGTCTCAGAGCACTAATGTGCCTTTAGCAGAAGAAGAATGTCCTGTTTCACAGAGGATTTGTTTAAAGGGTTCATTCCCTTGCTAACTGCTCAGTCAGCATTTACCATCTAATGCTACAGAATAATGATGCCAATGTATTCGTAGAAAAAGATGTTCATGCTCTGTAAAATGTTTGATGCGCAAAACAATGCTCACCTGTAATGTTTAAAACTCAATAAACTTTTAATGTTTAAAAAAAAATGCATATTCAGCCATCAGATTCTTACATTTAACAGTCAGCTCAGAGATACAAAGCAGGCCATCATACATTCTAAAAGCACAGCTCAAGCCATAACAAGGGGGTCAGTAATTAGCCATTGCACCTGACCTGTGACATAAAGCATTATAAAACTGAAAATTTCCTGTCAAATACTTACCATAATATTCTTTCCTGATGGACTCCATGGCAGCCTACGTGTGGATTTAGCCCCACCACTATTACCCTATAAGACTCCTCTCCCATAAATCTTTGCTCTGAGCCAGTGGCCGTGTTCCGTAACTAGCCTAATTCAGACATTTGGGAGAGACTCCTGCTGCCATGGAGTCCATCAGGAAAGGAAAATTACGGTAAGTATTTGACAGGAAATTTTCTGTTCTCCTGACAGACTTCATGGCAGCCTACGTGTGGGAAATAACTCACCGTACACACCCGAGTGGGCAAAAATGCTAAACAAAAGATTTAATTAACAACCTCCACTGACAGTACTTGTATGCCAAAATTAACATAAGACAAAGCAGCAGGTTAAACACAGTAATGAGACATGAATGTGTGAATTTAAGACCAGGAAGCTGCTCTGCAGATCACTTTTGGAGTGTCATGTTGTGAGGCTGCCCATGAGGTCAAGACGCTTCTAGTTGAATGTGCTGTCACCGCTAAGCCCTTTGCTTTGTAGGTCCACTGGATCGCTTAGACGACCCATTTAGCGATGGTTCTGATGGAGGCCCACAGCCCCTTGTTCTTCCCATTGAGCAGGACAAAGAGATAGTCTGATTGTCGAAAGGGAGCCATGGCCTCTAGATACAGCTTCAAGGTGGCTCCTACATCAAGGGGGTGCAGGTTCAGGCTTTCAATTGTCTTGAAGGAGGTAAGAAGGACCTCCTGATTTTCGTGGAAAATTGAGGTGACCTTGGGATTCGATCCTAGCATCGAGATTAGGACCACTCTGTCTGGAAAAAGGTTAAGAAAGGCTCCTTTGCCCCCAAGGCTTGGATTTCCGAGATACTCTTAGCCAAAGTAATCACTATTAGGTAAGCGATTTTGCAAGAAAGTTCTCTAATTGAGAGTGGCTTTTCAATTTGAGTGAAGAAGTCTAAGACCAACGGGAGATTCAATTTGGGGAAACAAGGTCTTCTCTGTGGTCTGAGCTTGACTGCGCCCCTGAAAAATTGGCGCACAAGGGGGTGTCTGGCCCATAATACTCCAGTAAAGGCAGAGATTGCTGATACCTGCACCCAGGGAGCTCACCGATAGATCCAGGTCTAAGCCTGACTGCAGGAAGCTTAGGATGTCTTGATGGCAAACCACATGAATTGGTTTGGGAAGACATATGGTTCGTGAACTTGGCCCAGATATGCTAATAGACCTGATTTGTACTTTTTCTCCTTTCACTCAGGAGTGTAGGGATAGCTTTCTTCTGGGCACCCTAGTGCCTCTAACCTTTCCCTTTGAAAAAACAGGCTTCAGGCACAGATGGGCCGGGCATGAGTGTAGGGTCGTGCCCTGAGACAGCAGGTCTAGTCTGAGCTGTAGTGGAATCGGATCCCGATAGCTGAGCAGCGTCAAGAGGGGAGACCAAGGCCTGCTGGGCCAGTAAGGAATTATCGCTATCACCTCCACATCCTTCAACCTCAGTCTCTGTAGGAACTGGAGGTCAATTGGTATTGCAGGGAAGGCATAGGCCTTGCGGAACCTCCATTCTTCCGTGAGGGCATATATTCTGTAAGCCTGAGGGTCCCGGAACCTGGTGTAGTATTTTGCTCGTTTCCTGTTGCAAGGGCAGGCGAAGAGGTCGACCTCTGGAGAGACTCCCAGTGTTAGGATCCATCTGAACACCCCCTGTTGTTGTCCAGGTAGACTCGCGAAAGGAAGTCCGCCTGGACGTTCTGAATTCCGGGAACATATGTTGCCTTTATGTTGGCCGAGTTCTTCTGTGCCCAGGACATAATTGGTTTTACTTCCTGGAGCAGGGAAAGGCTCCGAGTTCCCCCTTGTTTTTTTTTTTTTTTTCAAATTCTTTTCCCCCTTGTTTTTTATGCCCGCCTACTGACAACCCTGTCTTTACCACCACTCTACTATCTCTGCACGAGCCTTGGAAGGAGCCTACCTTGCTTGTATCTGCAACCAGTCAAGCCCTTGTGCCATCCTGCACTTCCAAGCCTCCTGCTCCCACCTTCAGGGGTTCCCAAATCAGGATAGTAAGAGAGCTTGTTTCTTGTACAAACCAGACTCCACCACCAGGATCGTGACACCTGCAGAGCCTTGAAAGCTGCCCGTAGCTCCAGTATGTTTTAAACCATCCCCTGAGGGGGAAAGTTCCAGGTGCCCTGTGCCACCTCTGTTAGGCAGTGTGCGCCCCAGCCCCTGTTGCTGCCATCCAACATTATTGTGACCCATGTGAGAGGGAGAATGGAGTGACAGTTGCATGGGTGTTTCCGCTGAAGCCATCAGAGGAGGGAATTCTTCATGGCCGGAACCCTGACTTACCTCCGTTGGCCCGGGCTATGGCCTTATCCAATTTATTGCCAAAGAGGGAAGACCCTTCGAAAGGAATTCGGCACCACACCTGTTTAGATGCTGGGTCGGTCAGCCACAGGCAGAGCCATAAGGTAACTGACAAAAGCATAACCCAAGACAGCAACTAGATGATGTTGAGAGAGGCCTACCCCAGAAAGCTTAGTTCCTGGAAGGCGATCCTCTGGCCACTTTATCCAAAACATTCCTAAGCGTCTCATCCATGCTATTTGTCCATAGTTCCATGGCTTTTGATGTTGCTGCTAGGGCCAAGGCAGGTTTGCAGGCCATATCCGCCGTCAGGTAGGCTTTCTGGAGGTCAGAGTTGATCCGCCTGTCTAAAGCATCCCTGAAGGAGACCGTGTCTTCCAGGGGAAGTGTAACATGTCTGACCAGTCTCATTACCACTGCATCCACCAGGGGAGCTGATTCTAGGTACTTGACCTCTTCCTCTTTGAAAGGGTACATTCTTAGTACCATGGAGTTCTTTTTATCCACTTTAGCCCATTCATCCGAGATGACTTCACCCAGCTCAGAAAGGAACAGAAAATTGACCCAATTCTTTTTTAGTTGTTTGAAATACTTCCTCTGTTTAGGAGGAGCAGCCACTGGATCTTCCCAATTGTAAGAATCTCTCACTGCTTTCACCAGCGGGGTGACCAGGGCAAAATCAAACCCCCCCGTATGGTTCTTCTCCTTCCGAGTTGCTGTCCGAGAGGCCAGCCGATGGGTGGCTTGGCTGAGAGGACTCCCATGTGTCCTATACTTGTAGCTCCCTCACCGGTGAGCCTACTGACTCTGCAGGAGGTTCATAGATATTACTGGTCTCCATCTCTTTAAGAGAATATTTAACAACCCTCTTGACAAGGGACTCAAGCTCATCCACCCCCCTCTTTTCCCTGCAGCTTTGGCGTAACAGAGGGATTTTCCCATCGGAGCTTGCAACCTGCATCCCGAGGAGGTATGTTCAGCTGAGCGGCTGAAGTGAGCTGCAGAATTGCATTCTGGGTCCCTGCTATGGTGCCTTGACCTAGAGGGTGAACCACGGTGCTAAGATCTGGAAGAGGAGCGTCAGCGCTGGGACTTTGATGAACCACTTCTTCTGTATGAATTCCGTTGTCGATCAGACCTGGAAGAGCTGAAACGAAGCAAGAGAAGAGATAGAAACCATGAAGGTTATGGGGAAAAGTAATAACGCCTATACTGTTCCCCCACCCCTCCCAGCAGATCACACCCCAGGGAGACCCCCCACAATGCACCTGCCGTGGTAGGGCTATCCACAGGCAGGCGGTGATGTATCTCTGGTTGCGGAAGTCTCCATGGGCACTGCTAGAGAAGTAACTGGGTCAGCCATAGCACAAGAACCCCTCCCGGGAGCCTGACCATAGACTCAGTACTTCCCTACCTTAGAACTAGCCAGTCTGCACTTGGGGAAGTCACCGCTGAATCCCGCAATCAATCCCAAGGACTGTGGGCTTTCTTCCAGTTTAAATTTGGCGCCCGGATGATGTCACCATAGCGCCGATCACAGCACTAGTGCACATGCACGACTGCTGCCATTTTGGCAAAATCGTGCATGCGCAAACCAAGCCTCACTTCAGTCCCGACCCCGTTCTTGCACAGTCCGGCCTCAGGGATGCACCAGGAAGCAGGCGGTGGCTGGAACACAGGGGAGAACCAGCTGTCATGCCTGTCAGCCACGGACCACCAAGGAAATAAAAGGAAAGGCACAGTACACAAGGCACACTTGACATATAAAACAAGCACTGCTGTGATTGAGAATGGATCTCTCTCACCACTCCTGCCACGATCGCTCAAGCCGAGGTAATCTGACCATGCCGTATTGGGGTGATAGGCCACCTGCTAATAGCTAGACTCTCTGGCCAATGTGCGGCTTGCCTGCTAGTGGCTAAGCTTGTGCCTTCAGCACTCTTCTACATGCTCCCTCCATACCCCGCTAGTAGCTAGGGCTTATAGGAGAATGCAACTTCTTCCTCTCCTGAGTCACAGCACGGCCATTCCTGATCGCAATAGGGGATTCTTCAGGTAGAAGGACCATCTACTCTGTCCCTGAGAGAAGGACAAAAAAGGAACACCGCCACTGGCTCAGAGCAAAGATTTATGGGAGCGGAGTCCTATAGGGTAGTAGAGGTGGGGCAAAACCCACACGTAGACTGCCATGGAGTCTGTCAGGAAATATCATTAAGGCAGGGCAGATATCTTTTAGTGGCTTTTGTAAAAGATGCATAAAAACATTCATAATTTTAACTATTTTTTGACACAGTCCATAGGAGTCTGCCAGGTAAAGGAGACCACCTTTGGGGACCGCCTAAGCCACCCAGCAATCCCCCAGACATACCCAGAGACACTCAGCCCACTTTGAACTGGAGGAGGCCTACATCTATCCAGGCGGCCGCCATCTTGTAGGTCTCAATCCAGCCCCTCAGCTGCAACTCAGCCACCCAGAGGCCCCCCTGCAATCGGGGAACAATTTCACTGTCTGCAACCTCCCTAATCCGTCACCAACCCCCCCAGAGTGCTGATAAGCCACTGCACCGACTTAAACGACCTGCCTTCTAGGACTCATTTACCCTAAGGCCTAGTAACTGATATGGCGGCCATCTTGGTACACCCAAGCATAATAAACACCTCATCTTCCCTGGACTTTCTGCACCAACTATCCCCCTGCAACCCACAGCCACCGCCACATCCACTACCCTCACAAGTGTAACGCTGACGGAGACATGTATGTGGAGCTGCCTGTAGCAACTAGGCCCATGTAGAGCTCCGCACCAGAGGGAACCCTGCAACTGAGCACAAAACAGCCTGAGCTCCTACATTCACACCCACCACTTCAATACCATCCGGAGTACACCCCAAACCTGCTAATATGGTTCTAGCGGGATCTAAACCGAAATTCAGGACAAAAAATATCAAAGACACACTAGCCCGACCTAACCCTAAAATGGCTCCGGCCTCAACCTCACAGGCTAGCCCACCACGCCCTGCAAAACAGCAGCACCACTCCCAACATCAGCTCTGAGTTAACGACCGTGAGTCTGACTCCGATACAGGAAGCGCTCAAGCCACTATACAGTCCTCCATGTTCAACAAATTTGAGAACATGCTCCAGAAAGCATTGAAACAGGCATCAGACTTTATCACTGATAAACTGACAAGGTAGATCAGGGAGCTGGGATGCAGGACACTCGAAACTAGAGATCAGAATGGATGATCTAGAAGGTAACACGCAAACAGGAATAGCCAAAATAGAAAACCTTAAAGAAGAGAATGAAATCTTGCAATCTCGCCTGGAAGACCAAGAAAATAGGGCCCAAAGGTCTAACCTTCAGATCAGAGGGATCTCAGAAACAGTCATCTATGTACAAGCCATAATGATGGCACTGTTCCAGGGACTCCAACAAGGTTATCTCCCAATAGAGAGGCTGGAGATGGACAGAGTACACAGGGCCCTCTCCCCCCGCAAAGAACACGGCCCTCCAAGAGATATTATACCAAGTTACATTATTACAGATTATTACAGAACAAAAAGGAACAGCTCCTCACTGCAGCCAGGGACAAGAGCATGCTCACCTTCCAAGGATATACCTACCAAATCTATACGGACTTGTCCCCCATAACAATAGCAAAACGACGGACACTGAAACTCCTGCTGCAGACCCTACAGCAACGCCGGATCTCTTACCATTGGGGATTTCCCTTCTCTGTGCGTTTCACACATCTAGAGACTAAATACACCTGGCGTACAGTGGATGAGCTGCAATCTGCGCTACAGGAACTGGACCTCCTGGATCATAACCCCAATAAAGACACCTCCTGCAGACGCTCAGCCTCAAGATCCCCACAAAAGTCGACTGACCTATCCAACGTCGAAGGTTCATCTCGAAATTTCCACAAATGCTGCCGCTTTCATGTCCTGCCACCCAGTGCAGGGGATTCCATAGACTGATAAATCACCAACTGCTTGGTCGTTCAAACCATACACCTTCTCGTCACCTCTTCATCAGTAGGTGAACTTCCCTTAATGATTCTCACTTCCATCCTCACTTGCCTGATTTTCAACCCCTGACATTGCTGAGCGGCTGGACCCACCATCTGAACACCCCCCTACTGGGGACTATTTGCCTTCACTCAGCCTCATGCTTTAGGGCACTGTAATCCTGCTCCTGACAACCCTCACCTCTTGTCCAAGCAACCTTCAGCCATTAAACCTTCCTACAGGAGAAATCTGCATTTTATGTCTAATACGAGGTCGGGAACAGTTACGATTCTCCTCACAGGAACTGTAATGTTTACCCAGACCCCATGGTTGACATTCCCAGATCCCTCCAGATCGATCACCTAGAACACCTCTCGCTCAAATCTGTTTGACATAAAGTTAATGTTTTATAGTGCTCGCTAGTTGCAGGTGACGTTCACTCACTGGATTGCCTTATTCCCACACTTGCTGCCCATAGACCCCTGCAACCTTTATGCAGGCCTCTAGGGACATCACTGTAGCTTTCTGGGGGTCATGATACATCCCTCCAGTATACTCCCTTTTCCTCTTATTGTTTAACAATTGTGTTATGCTACCTAAGTTATGTGAACTTAATCATTCTCTTCTTCTTTCCCGTTTTCTCTATATCCTACCACATTCTCTTCTCTTCCTTCTCCTGGTGCAATGGACTTGGAGCCGGTCTCAAGGTCAGTCAGGTATAGTAAAACATTGACCATATCACCTCTATGGCCCCCCTGAATGTTTGCTCCCTGAACGTCCAGGTATTTAACACACCCCATAAGCGCACCAAGGCATTATGCACATTGGCAGCCGCCAAAATACACATAGCCTGCTTGCGGGAAACACACTTTACGCATAAGTTTGCTCCTAAATACCTCAATGCCTCCAACCCTCAATTTTACACAGCCTCAACCACTTCCAAACAACGTGGTAACCTTATAGCGTTCCACCAGACCACGCCTTTCAGCCTAAGCACCCAAAATCGCAGACCTCACCGGTCACTACCTAACCCTCACTGGTCACATATCAGACTCTGCGGTAATGATCGCATCATACTATGCTCCCAACAAACACCCTAACGCCTTCCTCTCTCACCTGCTCAGAGTAATCGACAACCACAATTAAAAAATAGTCATTTCCAGCGCTAAAGGACCTTCAAGATGACAGACAACCGGAACACCAAAGGTAAAGGACCAGATGGATGAAGCCCTCCATGGACGGGGAAATACGAAAGGAACTGAAAGTAATGAAGCAAATGGAAGGCGCGCACACTTAGTGCATTACCAAAAATAATTTAATAAAATAGAAAAGTTAAAATTGAATACTCACAAAGATAGACAGCACAGAGCCATAAGAAACAATAGGATACAATCAACATAAGGTGGAATACAGCTGACGCATTTCGGGGGCGCACCCCCTTCTTCAGAGCTACGAAGAAGGGGGTGCGCCCCGAAACGCATCAGCTGTATTCCTCCTTGATTTTCCTTGTTGATTTTATCCTATTGTTTCTTATGGCTCTGTGCCATCTATCTTTGTGAGTATTCAATTTTAACTTTTCTATTTTATTAAATTATTTTTGGTAATGCACTAGGTGTGCGCGCCTTCCATTTGCTTCATTTCTTTTAATCGACAACCACAAACTCGGCACAGTAATCATATGCGGTGACTCCAACCAGGTTATCTCGCCCTTCCTGGACAAATCACTCCCAGCTCCATCCACTAACACAACCAAATTGTCATTCCAGCAACTGATTGCTAAATACTCACTAGTTGACACCTGGTAAAAGATTTACCCATTACTCCCACCCACACAAATCCTTCTCCCGCATAGACCACATCTTTACTATGGCAAGCATGACTCCCTAAATAATGATAAAAAAAATGGTGAAGTCAGCACGTATGCTGATGAAATGCAGCGTTGGGTGGCTGTAAGTTCCGGTTCGTCACTTCCACTCCTTTGCAACGCAGGTGGACCGCAAACGGCGTTCCCTGCACACCACAATGGCTTGTAAGCTTTTTATTGTTATGCTTAATTTTATTTGTTGAATAAATGTGAATGTACTTCACCATCGCCCCCCTTCTTTCTCTTCCTTTGAAAAACTCCTCTTGTGTGAGTATGGCGGATTTAAAGTAATAGACGAAGCGATCCCTACTGTGGCAAATGATTGTCCTTTAATGGAGACTGTCTATATTCCAATGCACTGTTGATTCCTGTAGTGGGAGTCATTGGCTTCTGGTGAGTAGGGTGTGCCACTGGGTGCCTGGTGAAGGGTTTACATATTGAATGGTACTTCTGAGGATCAATATAAAGTACTCAGTATGTTAGACCTTAGACTGGACACTATTTAAACTGGATGCTGTTTATCATATTTTCACATTTTTTATCACATTTTTGCTAATGACTGGACTTTGCTTGATTCATTTTTAAGAATGTTGTCATTGTTTATTGTTTTTTGAATTACACATAACCACATTATCAGTGTTGATGTATTTTATCAAGAGTTGTATGCACAATTATTCGAAATTCACTGTGGTATGATAGGGCTGACCTAGTCGGCTGCATAACCTGTCTTATCATCTCTTTCATAATATTTTCATAATACTTTCATAGTCAAATCCTGAGTGGTATTTATGTTATATGATGGTCATCTACCAACCTCTTTAGACTACATCTCCTAATTACAACCACATCTTTCCACATCTTTCCAATCATTCCCCACTCTATGCGAATCACATGGCATACCCAGATCTGAAGTAGAGAGCTCCCCGTTGCTCTCATCAGCCGCAGTTAAAATTTGGTATGCCTCCTCGGCGGAAAAGGATCTTTTGGCCATTCTTGTTGATAACTGGCACAGGTGGGCACTGGTGACAGATGTGCACTGATGAGGTGGCACAGGTGGGCACTGATGACACAGATGTGCACTATTTATGAGGTACAGATGGGCACTGATGACTGGCAAAGATCTGCACTGATTATGCGGCACTGATGACTGGCAGGGATGTGCACTGATTATACGGTGCAGATGGGCACTGAGGACTGGCACAGGTGGGCACTGAGGACTGGCACAGGTGGGCACTGATGAGGTGGCACAGATGTGCACTGATGAGGTGGCACAGATGTGCACTGATGAGGCAGAACTGATTATTGGCACAGGTAGGCACTGATGAATGGTACAGGTGGGCACTGATGAATGGCACAGGTGTGGGCAATGTTGAATGGCACAGGTGGGGGCACTGATTGGCACAGGTGGGCACTGATAAATGGCAAAGGTGGGCACTAAAAGCACAGGTGGGCACTAACCCTTATGGGTACTTTTTGGGCACTGCTTTGACACTTCAGATGTGTAATTTTTTTTTGGTAACGATGTTGCAATCACTCACAGAAGCTCTCCTCCTCACATGCCGTCTCTGTGTGAGGAGGAAGAGCCGTCAATGAGAGATGATCTCAGATGTTTACATCTGAGATCATCTC
The DNA here is from genome assembly GCA_018402905.1 of Glandirana rugosa. NCBI lineage: Eukaryota > Metazoa > Chordata > Amphibia > Anura > Ranidae > Glandirana > Glandirana rugosa. The sequence continues at coordinate 129,201 of BLSH010497131.1, forward strand.
TCATTGGACATCCCGATCAGGTGGTAAATGGCCGCTGTGATTGGCCATTTACCACGATCTGTGATCAGCTGTATCCAAGGGACACGGCAATCACAGATTTTACCCGATGCACGCCCTCACGGGCGCGCGGGGTGAGCGTGACT
>BLSH010497131.1:153913-179556 GCA_018402905.1 Glandirana rugosa
GGATAATGTAGTATTGACATAATGTCCGATAGTATTAATCTCAACTCGCTTGAAGACCTTCAGGCCCAAGACGACCAAGCCGGCTTGAAGCCCTGTTTCAGGCCCAAGCCCAGGTCTGTCTTGGGCTTGAAACAGGGCCTGAGGCTTGGGGTAACTTTAGTTACCCCTGGGCTTGAAAATCCGTGTTTTTACCGACATTTTTTCAGGACCTTTCAGGATCTCCAGACGTTTTCCTTCTTATTTATACTTTTTTGACACAGTTTGAAGATGATTTTAGAACAGTGATATGGCTTCTACCGTTAAGTAATACTTTTCAGACACAGTTTGAAGATGGTCCACATCCACCTGCATTTTTGATTTTTTTATGTTTTTATCTTTTTAAAAATGCTTTTAGTTATTTCCCTGTCCCCATTTCTTTGTAGGGCACTTGTCCCACCCTTACCCCCATTTCCTTCCTTTTGCAGACCTCTAGGACTTTCCAGGACTTTTTTACAGCCATTTTTGTGCCTAAAAGTTCGGGTCCCCATTGATTTCAATGGGGTTCGGAGTCCGGGACAAAGTTCGGGTTCTGTCTGGACCCGAACCCGGACTTTGTCCCGAAGTTCGGCCGAACCAGCAGAACCCGGACTTCCAGAAGTTCGCTCAACTCTAATTATGATAGCCTGTAATACAGTTATGATGTAATAGGAAAAAGACAGGGAGAATTAGGGAACATACAGGACAAGTTGATTGGGGTGGGGGCACCTCATTATAAGTTAGTATAATTCTGGTACTTTTTCATTTTAGCTTTTTCTTCCTGAGAGTTTTATATGGAGATTTAATTCCTGCTTCTCAAGGAAAGGCAGTGGAGAGACCAGATTGGTGTAAAGTAAGATCTTAGCAGAAATAAGCTGTGTGATCAGCCAGACGCACTTTAGTACATTCTTGTTCAAAGGTTGGCATGTGGACAAAAGCTCTGGCTTTAGGTAAAGAAGACAAAAAATATGAGTCACACGGCCTGGATCACAGAGTAAGTTGGTAAAAATGAATGGAAGATTGTCAGGGTTTCTCGGATTTCAATTTATAAAATATTATTTCTCAATAAAAAAGTCTGAACTTGGGGGCGTGGCTTGACCTCGCTGGAAGATGGACGCTTAGACCCAGAGCTCCCGCCGCTACAGGTCCCTTCAGCCAGTCCTAGGAGGATACCGACTTCCCCACCGAGGACAAATACTATGGGGACGGCGTCCCAAACTTCCTCTGCCTCCTGGTCCTGTTCACAGAGGGAGTACCGAATTATTCCACAGACAAAGAGGCAATATGGTGCTGCCGCGCCAGTACCTCACTCAGGCCACAACTCCGACACTGGCCAGGATTTCCCTCACACCCACTCAGTCAGGACAAGGGGGAGAAAGCAAGCAGCCGCAACAACACCTCAGCCTACAAGACTTCCGTGCAATCGCCATGGACATCAGAGAAACCCTGTCTGCAGCCATCTCTGATCTCCGGCAGGATATCCACATGCTGGCAGATAGGGTCCATGATGTGGAAAAATCAGCAGCGCAACATGAGATGCTGATCCTAAGGGTGACCCACAAGATGGATGCCCACACCATGCAGCTAAGAGACGTCCAGCAACACGTGGAGGATCTCGATAACAGAGGCAGGCAACATAATCTACGCATCCGCGGCCTGCCTAAATCAGTCAAGGCTGACCAACTCGCCCCCACAATTGTAAGCATTTTTAATGACCTGCTAGACCGACCCACCCAAACGGCCATAGACATGGAATACGTTTATAAAGCCCTGAGGCCCAGCGGAAGAGAGACAGACCCCCCCCCCCCAGAGATGTTATTTGCTGCATAGTGGATTGCAAGCTAAAGGAAGGCATACTAATCAAAGCAAGAAACAGAATCCACCTAACATTCAGAGACACAGTGATTCCAGACACCCGCTACCACCGGTAATGCTCCCCAACATGCAATAGGGCACAAGCACTGGCCACGGGCGCCCTCCAAGGCACAAGCCCTACCAGGGCACCACAGCCGCACAGAGCCAGACGTGACAACTAACTCAGCCACGCACCTAAAGAAAAGGACACCAAAGTGTTAATCCGACCGGATTCATGTTCTACTAATGTTCCAGCCTTGCGTGCACTGTTTATGTGCACATAATCCTCCATGACACCACAAAGGACTACTGGTAAGCTCCTATTTCTATTGTCATACAGAAGTTTCATCTCTCTCTCTCTCTCCCCTACTGACTACCTAACAGAGCTACACATATTTCCCAGGTCAAGTACATCTTTGAGAAAGACGCAGGCTCTCCATCACTACAAGGTCAAGTGAACTAATTTGTAACTGTGGCAGACACAACCCAACTATGCACAGAAGCCTGCTATCACTTCGACTGTCCACCCTATGGCAGATAGACCCCAAGGTTCATGAGCAAAATGCCCAACCCGGACTGGACCCCAGAACTCCTACAGACAGGGCCCCTATTTACCTGTCTCCTGACCTACATTTGTATGATGTACAGGGTGTGCCATTTATATGGATACACCTTAATAAAATGGGAATGGTTGGTGATATTAAATTCCTGTTTGTGGCATATTAGTATATGTGAGGGGGGAAACTTTTCAAGATGGGTGGTGACCATGGCGGTCATTTTGAAGTTGGCCATTTTGAATCCAACTTTTGTTTTTTCAATAGGAAGAGGGTCATGTGACACATCAAACCTATTGGGAATTTCACAAGAAAAACAATGGTGTGCTTGGTTTTAATGTAACTTTATTCGTTCATGAGTTATTTACATGTTTCTGACCACTTATAAAATGTGTTCAATGTGCTGCCCATTGTGTTAGATTGTCAATGCAACCCTCTTCTCCCACTCTTTACACACTGATAGCAACACCGCAGGAGAAATGCTAGCACAGGCTTCCAGTATCCGTACAACAAAAACACAGACACTGGGAGTCTACCCAATTATATAAAGACTGTGCTTGCCCTCTGATGAGGGGGGGTGCAGTTATAAGAAAATATTTACCATTTCAAAAAAAGAAAACCAACTGCTCCTCCTGTTCTAGTCAACTGTAATGTATTCATTCATAAAATCTTGATTACATGACAATACTTATCCACCCCGTGTGTGTGTGTGGGTGTAGACCCTGGCATCCCTCCACCCTCTCTCCCTATCCAATTCCCACACCCCTCTGGTAACCACCCCTCCCTCTCCCCAGGTCCGTGGGGAGTCATGGGCCAGAGTATCCTCCCCCCTGCCCAAGAAGAGATGAGGGGACCCCCACCGGAGACCTCCCCCCACCCCCCAGGACAGCCCCTCTGTTCCCCTCCGCTAAAAATGTTGTTCCACCTGCTCCCCCTACCCACCGTGCCCTATATATGATGACAGTCCCAATAGTCAGTACCGAATCTATAGACACTTCATTGATGTAAATTGTAACTCACAGTTTGGTTGTTCAGTCTGTAGTCCATAATAATGATCTTGGTGAGGTTTTTTGGGGAGACCCATATCCTGGAAGGTCTCTACCCAATGCCTGTCCTTAACTAGAGAGTGTGGATGGTGCACTATGCTCTCTTCGGCGGCTGTGATGTTTACTCGGATCTTGGTCCCATTCAGGTGAAAGGTATTGTAGTTACAAATGATGTCCTGCTCCTATGATCACCGGGATTCAGACTGGCAAGGGGGACAAGGAGATCCTCTCCAAAACTCGGTCCCCTGAAACTTGTGTTCCCTCCAGATGTCCGCGATGTCCTTATGAGTGTGTGCTTCCTCCCGTGTCCCCACAGATTAGTGGGGAGACCATCCCCTGTTGGGTGGTAGGTCTCTACCCTTAGGGGGGGGAAGAGGGTGTCAGCACTGTGCTTTCTGTGGTTCAACTCGCTGGTGCCCTTCCACCTCGCTAGAGCTCGTGTGGCTCTTGGTAGCCCGTGCAAAAGATCGTATCAGTAGAACGGGTGCTCAGATCTTAGCCTCCCTGGAAAACCATAAGTCCATGTCCCGTGTTTGGACAATTGGTGTGGTCATACACTGGAAGATCGTGGTCTCATCCACCTGATTCCTCCATATGCAATACTGCTTGGGTATTGACCTATTCGGTTGTAACGAAGGTATGTCCGGTGGCTGTATTGAACTGAGCTTGACTTTCCCCGTATTTGCCTATGCACGGACCTGCGGTGAACACTGCACCACTGTGAGGTCTCTTGATTTCCAGGTGTAGTGGAGGTAATTGCCTACACCTGTGCACCTGTGCCGATCTTTCTGGTTGTTAAGTCTGTTGAGGCGGTTGGATAGATACTTGATCCATGTTGTCCATCCAAAGTTAGTATGTGGCCAATTGACCCAGGCAGGTACAATCTTCAAACATGCATAGATAGTAGTATTTGCCAGGGGACTGGCGTAGGGCGGCTTGCAGGTGGTTGCAGATGGAGAGATGGGGACTGACTCCCGACTACTAGCCTACATGTTTCATTCTATTCGAACTTCCTCAGGGCTTCAGGAAGTTTGACAACTGACCCACGATGACCAATCCTGTTGAATGGCCCCCAAGGTCTCCCTATCTGACCCCCTTAGACTTTTATCTTTGGGGTCATCTGAAGGCAATTGTCTATGCTGTGAAGATACGAGATGTGCAGCACCTGAAACTACGGATACTGGAAGCCTGTGCTAGCATTTCTCCTGCGGTGTTGCTACTGGTGTGTGAAGAGTGGGAGAAGAGGGTTGCATTGACAATCCAACACAATGGGCAGCACATTGAACACATTTTATAAGTGGTCAGAAACTTGTAAATAACTCATGAAAGAATAAAGTTACGTTAAAACCAAGCACACCATTGTTTTTCTTGTGAAATTCCCAATACGTTTGATGTGTCACATGACCCTCTTCCTATTGAAAAAACAAAAGTTGGATTCAAAATGGCCGACTTCAAAATGGCCACCATGGTCACCACCCATCTTGAAAAGTTTCCCCCCTCACATATACTAATGTGCCACAAACAGGAAGTTAATATTACCAACCATTCCCATTTTATTAAGGTGTATCCATATAAATGGTCCACCCTGTACTTAATGTAAGACTGTATCTACTGTATCTGCCGATTACAGTAGGAGCATGCTTAAGGTTGATATTGCTGGGGTAGGAGGGCACCACAGAGAACATCATAGGGAAAGAAATGCATAAGCTTGGGACTAGAGGGACTATTACATATATGTATTACATATATCTGCCCCGCTCAGTCATCCTGCTCGCCCTCTTCCTCCCCAGTGGATAGATCCAAAGCACATAGAGCTGCCACCATCCTTTTAAGGTATAGTGGTGTACTGGAAGAGACATGGCCTCTCTCCACTATAGGGTATTTACCCATCCACTGATCGGTGGAGACGCCCCACACTTTACTTGTCTATGGCCACATTCCCCGCTACAGGTCATTAGATCCACTACAAGAGTTGATCTATAGTGGAGTAAGCTACTAAAAGGGGGACAAGGGAGTGGGACAGATGCCCCTCCCCCACATACAAAAACATACTACAAGCAGTCACTAGGCAGCGTCCTGTCATACCCTAGGTCCCGGCCGGAGACCCCCCCGCCCTCCATGACTCCGTAAGAGGGGGCTAATGCCTTCCTGTCCCCTTATCACCTCACATAACCTAGGTTAATTCTGGTGGTGGGCAACTACCAAAGTTAGCCATGTCACAAAGGAAAGGGATTTAAATGGTCTCCCGCCCACCCTCTTAAGTTAATGACTCATAGAACTACCGATAGCACACGATCCAAAACCTAGACAGCTATGACAATGATTGATGGGGGCCCACCTAACCCCTCCTAAAAGGGTCTCCTAATATGGTATACAAAATCCACCACACCTGAGTAAGGCAAACCGTTCTCTTAAGAGGATGCTCGCACCAAACCTCCCCCCACAGGCTCTTTGTTCCCCACCCCACCCGCCCTAAGGGGGCAAGGGGGGAGGGGAGCCATGCTCAAAACCAGACCCAAAGAAAGGGTCCAATTCAGACCTGCCACTCCCCAGCTCTCCCCGTGATTGCACAGAGAGACAGGAAGCTATCAAGACATTCCTGGCCCAATATAGCCCCAAACCTATTTCTGTGACAGAAGCTGTGGCACTAGACTCCCCAACATCCCTTGAGGAGGTCAAGGAAACCCTGAAACAAATGAAACTGGGTAAAAGCCCTGGCCCTGATGGCCTTACAGTAGGCTATTATAAGACCTTTACTGATATTCTTCTCCCCCACTTTGTACACACCTTTAATGCCTTCCCCACTTCTCCCGATCCTACCTATGATCTGCTAAAGGCCCATATAATTACGATCCCGAAAGCTGAGAAAGATCCATCCCTAGTGTCTAATTACAGGCCAATTTCCCTCCTGAGCGTGGACTCGAAGCTATATGCCAAATTATTAGCAAATAGAATACTCCCGCTACTACCTGGCCTGGCTTGGTCTCCCTGGACCAAGTGGGCTTTGACCCGGGCAGGGAGGCTAGGGACAATACTATTAAGGCCATCAATATCCACCACTAGCTAGCCAGCACTTCCAAGAGAGGCTTTTTTCTTTCCCTTGATGCGGAGAAGGCATTTGACAGGGTGGCATGGGACTACATGGCCAAAGCCCTTAAAGTGTTGGGCTTCCTGGACCGTATGCTCCAATTAATTCCCATACTATATTCAACCCCATTGGCTAGCATACGCGTTAACGGCCACCTTCTCCATCACCAATGGAACTTGTCAGGGATGCCCCTTACCCCCAATCATACTTGTCCTCACTCTGGAACCCCTACACCATAAACTTAGGTCAAACCCCAGATTCATATTGGAGGCAGACATTACAAGCTAGCGGCATATGCAAACGATATTCTGCTGTTCCTCACAGAGCCAAATACCATAATCCCAAATATTCTTAAAGGCTTTGCCCTTTTTAAAAACATAGCAAATCTCCAAATTAATTTTACCAAGTCCAAAGCCCTCAACATCACCCTGCCAACGACCACAGTTACGCAATGTAAAGCCAATTTCCCCTTCACCTGGGACCCTCATAACATTACATACTTGGGTATTAAACTCCACGTGAAATTAACAGCCCTTTTTCAGAAAACTCCCTATCCATCTTGAATGCCCTGGAGCAAGACCTACAGAGATGGAATAAAAGCCCACCCTCCTGGTTTGGCCAGGAGGCTGTCATAAAGATGAATGTCCTTCCCAGACTTCTGTATCTACTGCAAACGATACCGATCCAGCTACCCCCAACATTTTTTTCTGCCTACAAAAGGCTATGCAGGGACTTTTTTGGTCCTCCAAACACCCAAGACTGAGCTGGAACAGACTGATTGCTCCCAAACTAAAGGGGGGAATTGGGCTCCCTGACCTACACTTGTATTATTGGGCTTGTCACCTAACAAGGGTGGTTGATTGTCATGTCCACACGACCAACAAAGATTGAAATAACATTGAAAAATCACTTTCCCCACTACCTATAACCACCTCCCAAGGATCAGGCAAAACTGTATTCCTGAGATTTACATGAAACACCCCCTTATTGCCCCCCCCCCCCCGCTACGCAGCTTTAAACTGGCATGCCAGAACATGGAAATAGCCTCCTCACTGAGACCCCTGACATCGATTAACGACAACCCAGACTTTACACCGGGGCTTAAAGGAGACAGCACTACAAATGCACTTCCCCAAGACTCTATAAGGGCAGATTCCCTGTTTTAAAGGGATAAGCTTCTCCAATTTCAAATCCTGTCCTCCGGATTTTCAAACTTTAACATACCATTCTTTAAATTCTTGCAGATCAGACACTTTTTGAACAGCTCCAAACCTTTGTCCATCTGGCATAGAAACCACACTCACTTTGAGGCTCTCTGCATGAGATCAGAGCCCCAGAGACATCTAATTTCAGATATTTATGCAATGATGTTTAAAAGATGTGATCCTAAGGAAAGCATGGCAAGTTTGGAAGGAATCTTTGAAAGGAAATTCACCACTTAGTGTCCCTAATCATAACCTACACACCTGATTACACTTCAGCCCAGGATCTCTTACACCACACTTCCATACCACAATTGGCCTATAAAATATCCCTAACCCTCCACTTCATTAATGCAGCCAAATTATGTGTCCAAGTACACTGGAAGAGCATTACGCCCCCAACTGTATCAGAATGGCTCAAACGCGTAGAAAGGATCACGGAAATTGAGGAGCTGGTCCATCAATCTAGAGATACACCAGGTAAGTTCTACAAAATCTGGGCATGTTGGCTACACTTCAAGGAAACTAGTGAATTTCGTAACCTTTTTGATCATGCCTCCCCACCACAAGCCCAAGGGACACTCTAGAAACAGATATGGCCTACCCACGAGCACATACCTAAATCAGAGGCCAATCCATTATCTTTCCACTTGCCCCTCCACCCTCCCACCTGACCGGTCCTCCCCTACTATTCAGACAAACAGTACCACTTTCTTAAATAGGAATCTACAACCAAAATAAACCAGACTCCATTTGGTATTACCCAAGTCTTGCCACTACCTATGAGCCCTAACATAAGTCACCACCGAGACACACACAGCTGTCTGAGTCACTACACGAACAACAAGTACGACCCAACAAGTTGGTATCTGACGCGGTCAGAACTGCCTACATCGGTTTTTCCCGCTTTCACCCGGTCACAAATGTTCCCATTTGGGGTGTCTGGGTGTTCAGGGGGGAAGCTGACAGTCAAGATATAACAACACTGGGTCTTCACCCTTAATCTTACTTTCTCAGTTCTGAATACTGTTAAAAGTTCTAGGTTGGTATAGCCTTACCTCCTTTCCATGTGAGTCATTTGTACTTTGTCTGCTGTTTTACATACAATATCCATGATTGTCAAAACTTTTGATGTATGACTCTGTAAACCTTGAATAAAAAAAAAAAATGTCTGAACTTAAGATAAACCAAGACCAACAGTAATATTTACTTGTCTCTGGATGCAGAAATCTGAAGACTATGTTCTTCATTAGTGCTGATCCTTTTTAAAATCAAAATGCCTCATCATTTTCTGCTGTTTATTCCTCTGTATTATTTTGAGTCTCTTTCTCTAAGTACACTAGGTTCCATTAGCATTTCTTTGGTCAACACAGAAGGATATACCTGCAATCTATATAGAACAAAGTAAGCGGCAGAGAGCATAGGGTATTACAAACTGCATGTGACCTTTAGAAAAATATTCTACATTACAAATAATTTTCAGGCAAAGCATTAATTTATATTTCTAAATAGTGCATTCAATTTTTTTATGCCTTAAAGTAGTAGTAATAATAATGCCATGTATTCATTATGTTTTCTTAAAATTTCCCTTTCGTTCAGACATTCATATTTTACAGGTTTTTTTACTCTGCATGTATACAGCCAGAACTGAAGCTGTTTGGGAACAATATGCACCTTGATGTGACTGCATGCTGTTTAAACGCCGAAACAAAATGAATAAGAAACATGAGAGACGTTTGGATCAAACAATTCATACAGTAAAAAAAACACGTTTTGCAATATTCAGTGTATGGAGTCATAGAGCTCTATTCTTCTAATATGTATTTTAGAGTTTTTAGATTTTAAGGCATTTGTAGAATGATCTGTTCCTTATCCCTGCATGAATGTCAAAATTAAAACATTTTTTATTAAAACTTTATCAAAATAAAGGTTTATCTGATACTTTAAAATACAAAAAAAAAACATACAACTAATTAATTGCCTTTATCTATGCCACAACTTCTTATATTTTGTGCATTTGTATCCATACTTCACAGAAAGAGAGCCACAGGCTTGATCAACTGCTGGGAACTGCTGGGAAGACTTATAAAAGACCCTTGCTTTACACAGCAGCACATCTTGAATATGTGCTTCTCATTTTTATGAGGGTGCTTTTTGCTGAAAATATGTTCCTTGAGAAGCACTTTGTTGCTTTTCTTTCTCTCCGGCATCCTAAATTAGAAGATATATGGATTTAAAAGGATATACACAATTGTTTATACAGCAAATTATATTAGTAAATATATTTTATCCTATTTATGCTTTAAAGTACAGGGTGGGCCATTTATATGGATACACCTTAATAAAATGGGAATGGTTGGTGATATTAACTTCCTGTTTGTGGCACAAGATGGGTGGTGACCATGGGGCCTTTTTTAAGTCGGCCATTTTGAATCCAACTTTTGTTTTCTCAATAGGAAGAGGGTCATGTGACACATCAAACTTATTTGAAATTTCACAAGAAAAACAACGGTGTGCTTGGTTTTAATGTAACTTTATTCTTTCATGAGTTATTTACAAGTTTCTGACCACTTATAAAATGTGTTCAATATGCTGCCCATTGTGTTGGATTGTCAATGCAACCCTCTTCTCCCACTCTTCACACACTGATAGCAACACCGCAGGAGAAATGCTAGCACAGGCTTCCAGTATCTGTAGTTTCAGGTGCTGCACATCTCGTATCTTCACAGCATAGACAATTGCCTTCAGATGACCCCAAAGATAAAAGTCTAAGGGGGTCAGATCGGGAGACCTTGGGGGCCATTCAACTGGATATGTGAAATTGCTACATGATGATGTGTTTCCCTCTTTATGCACTGAAGCTGGCACGTTCCCTGAGTTTTTCCACCAAGATGGTGCACCACCACATTATGGGTGTCAGGTCCGAGCATTCCTAGATGAACAGTTTCCTGTAAAGTGGATTGGTTGTTGTGGGTCAGTTGAATGGCCCCCAAGGTCTCCCGATCTGACGTTAAAACCAAGCACACCATTGTTTTTCTTGTGAAATTCCCAATAAATTTGATGTGTCACATGACCCTCTTCCTATTGAAAAAACAAAAGTTGGATTCAAAATGGCCGACTTCAAAATGGCCGCCATGGTCACCACCCATCTTGAAAAGTTCCCCCCCTCACATATACTAATGTGCCACAAACAGGAAGTTAATATCACCAACCATTCCCATTTTATTAAGGTGTATCCATATAAATGGCCCACCCTGTATATCACTAGTCAAATTTTTTAAACTTTTGGATTTGGTAGGGAGGAGTTGAATCCTTCCATAGGTTTTTATTGTGGTCTGTGCTCAGTATGTTAACTCTATTTGTGCTGGTGAGCATTGTCACTGGGACAACAAGAAATGTAAAATTCAAAATTGTAAGGTAATCTCTTGAAAAAGTAGTGAAAACATTTGATGAGGACACCTGTCCAGGTGACAACTAAGACATTAATTTTGAAATGCATTCTTCTCAATACTTGTTGCATCACCCTGACAGGAAGTGAGTCTACTCAATGGAAAAAAAAACAGTTGCATGATGTAGCTATCACAACTTCTTAATAAAATGTTTACTTTAGCAAATGTCCCTTGGTTTATATAGAGAGCATTTTGGTATGTCATTAAATCTGGATATGTAAATCTGTTTATATAATACGCATACCATTACTTACCCTTTTTGTTCTCTACCTTTAAGCCTCGTACACACTAATAGTTTTTTTTTGTTCAACCCAGCAAGGCTGGACAAAAAAAGCATACAGCTCCAGAGGAGCCGCTGTACTGATTATTCAAAGTTAGTACAGCAATCTACCCTGCAGTTCTAATGTGTTGTGTTGGGGGGACGACCCCCCCACCAGATCACTCTGGTCAGCGATCTTAGCCATTGGGTGAGAGCACTGATCAGGAGCCGATCGGCAGACCTTTTTGGGTTATGCCCCTTAGACAGAAGTCAAATGACCAAATTACCAAATGGCAGGGGGTTTCTATGGAACTGCCCGACATTTGGCCCATGTGTACTAGGCATTATTCTAAAGTCTTCTTTGATACTTTGTCTGCCCTCTCCCTGTTACTATTTACTCTTTGTCTGTCTTTCTTCTATGTCCGGCACTCCTTTTACCTTTGTATTAATATAACAATATTTGAGGGCAGGTAATAGTTCCTTTTCATTGGAGACTGGCAGTGTAATCTGTGACATTGTCCATCATCTATCTTCTGAAGTTTGTCTTTCATGAATTTTATGTTTCAGTTTGTCTTTGTACTAATCTTGCTTTGCAATGGCTTTTGTTCTGTTATCTCTGATGTTCTTCGACCTAGAAGATCCTTCATATAATCCATTGGTATATTGCTCAGCTTCTAGTTTACTGTGAGAAATATTTTGTAGATGTGTTGCACAGAGTAGCTTGTTTTCCTCTCTAGACAGACAATGCATGCCCAAAAGGAACATTGTATAGTTTATTTTTGTTAACTGTTACTGAAGATTTTATATAAATGTATTAAGACTTTGATGTGTTTTTTTATTGTAACTGCTTGTGAGTAAGAGAGTAGCATTCTGCACTGCTAAAAAAAGCCTACAAAATGTTGGTTAAACACATGCAAGACAATCTGTGTACAGAAGATAATATCTTAAGGTAATTGACAGCTATAAAAAAAAGAAAGTGTCCTTATGTCGTTCATAAGGATGATATTTGTATTTGAATTTGTGGGAAAGAGAAAAATGACCATGGGATTGATGTACTTTAAGCAAGAAAAACTGTTCACTTTGCAAAGGAATTCTCCTAACTTAGTATGAGCTTATGAGTTGAAGCCCTACTGACTTCCCTTGTCCAATAATGTGCAAGCAAAAATACAGTATTTTTTACTTTCCTTGCATGTGATTGGTTATTCTTTGAAAGTGAATTTTCACCACATTCACTAAGATAAGGGCAATTTCTGTTGCAAAGATAATATTCCCTTGCAGTATGAACAGTCTGTTTGACTTTATTATATCAACACCCCATTTGCCACTGTTGTGACAGGCCCAGAGCAAACTGCAATTGAACAACGCCCCACCCCCAATTTTGACAGATTTCTCACCCCCTTTTGTTCGCTGGCATTTTTCAAAGGATAGCATGGGCAATGGTTACATAGCTTCTACATCTCATTCCAGCAAAATGAATAGACACATCCATAAGGCTGCGTTCCACAAGGGATCCATATCAACTCCCCTGTTTGAAAACCTGCAAGAAGCCTAGTTTTGGTTGAGGACTCATACAGTATATTTGCAGATACTTGCTACCTTGTTTGTGGCAATGGTCACTTAGTTTCCCAAATCTATTTTAATAGGAGGAGAATGCGTGCATGTGTGTGTGTCAGTGTATTAATATTTTGTGCAGCATTTGGTCCAATTTGAGCTACTACAGGCAAAAGACAAAAAGTTAAACTTATTCTAGCTATAGTATGGGAGACAGGAGTCTGCACCCTTGACTTTGTAGGTGTAAATGTAGAAACATGTGAGGTTCTAAGAGAAGGCAGGTCTCCATTGTTAAAGTATACAATCTAAAACTTGGTATACACTACGGTAGTAGTTTTTTTTGTTTGAAATAAAAGCTGATCATTGTAAGCACCCCTGTCAGTGGTTAATGGTTTGTCCTTATTTTCTAACTGCTACATCCGCACGGCAGTTTGTTCTGTTAAAAACAGCAGGCTTACTAGCCAGATCACCAAGTGAAAATCAAAGAAAGAAAGCCTAAACAAATATTCTAAGAATCGGTAAGCTGCAATAAAATGAATGTTTGAATTTGGGTTTACCACTGCTTTAATTGTCAACAGAACTCATATAGAAAGTCATTGAATTGGAATAAGGTATCAAAATAAAATATATAGAACTGTTGGAAAATTTAGCCAATCTTCTTTTTAAAGTCACATGAAGGAAATAGAAAGAAAGAGAAGTACCATCTTGTTCACAAAGTGAAATCCCACTGTACACCTTACTCAATCAGATAGGGTGGGACCAGTATCTGGGGGCCCTTTATTTATTTATTTCTTTTTAATAAATGTTTTTATTAATTTGTAACAGTCACATATAAAAAGTATACAACTACAAAACAAACATAAAACATCTCATGTCTCACAGGCTCACAACAAGTAGATAAAATGAATGAAGATAGAGGGTATCCCAAGAAAAAAATGCTATAATGTAGGCTGGTAACATACCGAGTAAATATAGGCTTCAACTCATAAGCTCATACTAAGTTAGTAGAAATTCCTTTGCAAAGTGAACAGTTTTTCTTGCTTAAAGAACATCAATCCCATGGTCATTTTTCTCTTTCCCACAAATTCGGCATTATCATCCTTATGAACGACATAAGGACACTTTTTCTTTTCTTTTTTTTTTTTTTGTAGCTATCAATTACCTTAAGATATCATCTTTTGTACACAAATTATCCTGGATCCAGAGACATCAATGTAAGTGGGTTATACACCCTTTTTCCCCAAAGTTTATCAAAAAGAGTTGGCTTCTTTCTAATTTCAAAAGCAAGCTTTCACAAAGGGAGACTAGCCACAGGCAGTGTGAGAGTGCCTCTACATGGGGAAGCGTAGACTATAGTAGATAGAGAGCAGCTCATGCTGGCGCCATCTTGCCATATCTGCTGGGCTGAAGAATTTGGTCAGTTTGCGGGGCCCCTCTCTTTGTTTTGTGCTTCCCCAAGCTCATCTACTGAGTCGCTGCTGAGATAGCAAGGTGTGGGGTGAGTTATACTAACCTCTGATGCTGTAAACCACCTCGGGAAACCCGCCAGACCACTACAGAAGAGTGACCATACTCTTTGGCTGACAGCCATGTCCCCCTTATTTATTATTTTATAACTATTTATATATTTATGTTGTTGATAGATGAACAGATCTTCTGTGTGTATCAGTTGACTCCATCACTCATTTTTTCATATTGTATTTCTGAGCCACTGGAAGCATTAGTGAGTGACCTGGTATTGTACAGGAGGCATGCCTGCTGCCTTCCCTTTCATAACCTGCAAGGCTGCATGTTGGAAAAAGGTCTGAATTAGAATAATAGAATAATAAAGGGAGCCTCATGCCAAATATCTAATTACAGCAAACCCTGCACAATTGTGGGGATATCTGTGTTATTGGGTGTCAATACATTGTGAAATTATAAATCAGTCATATACTAGTTTATCATTTAAAATCTCTGCTTACTTTAAAGCCATGCACATAATTTATGAAAATTATCACTATGCACATATAATAATTCACAATGCATGCTTTTTATGACATTTTTGCAGTGTGATGTTAAGGAAGATATCAGTGATTTCCTGAACAGCAACCCTATCTTACCATAGTAACAATGCTCCTCAAAAGTTCTTCCCCTTGGATACTAAGCCCAGTTTGTACATAGGGTTGTAAATCATGCCTAGGAATAAGGTTCCTGTTCTGTGTTGTTTTTTCACCTTAATAAGAGCATAACATATAGCTGGTAAAACCTTTACAAACAGTGATATGGTCAAGTAGTGACCAAAGTACAAACAACAAATTTTCAAGAAGAAAAAATCTTTCAATCAGCGAAAGATTTAAATATAAAGGGAAGATAACAATATTCTGAAATACCAAATAAAATCATAAACCAGAATGAATCAATACTGGAGACCAAGCTGACAATGATTGTGACGATTCTACATTCCCAATCAATGTTTCAAAAAAAGTAAATACCAATCCCAATGATCCAGTTCAGTCACAGTTATCCACTGTATCCCCCCCCCCCTTTTTTTAGAGCTTATGGTCTACACATCAACAGTGAGCCTTCTCCCACTCTTAGCAAGTCAAAAATCACAAAATATTACAGGGTTCTTTGGATGCACAGGAGGGAAATGCAAATGAAGGACCCCCGATTGCAAACAAACAGAAAAACACTATCAAGATCTTCAACCTCTTTACATACTGTATAAGCTCTTCTGAGCGTAAGATACACTATTACTACATTGTAACCTCTAACGAGCAGGACCCCCTGATTCCTTTTGTATTGAATTATACAGGGTGGGCCATTTATATGGATACACCTTAATAAAATGGGAATGGTTGGTGATATTAACGTCCTGTTTGTGGCACATTAGTATATGTGAGGGGGGAAACTTTTCAAGATGGGTGGTGACCATGGCGGCCATTTTGAAGTCGGCCATTTTGAATCCAACTTTTGTTTTTTCAATAGGAAGAGGGTCATGGGACACATCAAACTTATTGGGAATTTCACAAGAAAAACAATGGTGTGCTTGTTTAACGTAGTCACCACCCATCTTGAAAAGTTTCCCCCTCACATATACT
The DNA here is from genome assembly GCA_018402905.1 of Glandirana rugosa. Classification (NCBI taxonomy): domain Eukaryota; kingdom Metazoa; phylum Chordata; class Amphibia; order Anura; family Ranidae; genus Glandirana; species Glandirana rugosa. The sequence continues at coordinate 170,015 of BLSH010497131.1, forward strand.
AATGTGCCACAAACAGGAAGTTAATATCACCAACCATTCCCATTTTTTTTTATAACCATCAATTTTTATTGAAAATATTTTCCAGTTGTACATCCAAAGGTTACATTCTTTACATAGCGTATTTATACAAATCAACTTGCTCTTTTATAGTAGAGTTTTGTTGCAAGAAAAGATTAGAGAAAAGGAAAAAGGTAGAGGATAGAAGAGAAGGTAGGCTAGAAGCACAAGGAACATTTACATCTTCTATAGGTATTGGTATATTCTGAACGAGTACGTATGCAGACTCTGGCTCCCATTGGCTCCCTCACTCTCTATCAGCCTAATGTAGAGCCTGTCACCCCTAAAGGGAACATACTGTGATCAGGCTCCACATTCATCTGTCTAGTGGTTTAGTTAGGAACCGCTTGGAAGGCCCAATTTTCACACATACTTCCATATTTGAGTCTATTGGTAAGTATAACAGTCGCTACTTCTTCAATTTTCCCACTATTACAATGTCATAAATATTTCATATTTCATTCAACACCAGAGGATCTGTTTGACTGAAGCCATGAGTTCCAGCATCTGTGAAAGTTTTCACCTCTTCCCTCTTTATATGACAATAGTTTTTCCATTTCACATTGTGCATTAACCCTAGTGACAATTTCTGCAATCCTTGGAGCGTGCTTTGTCTTCCATTTTGCTGCAATTGCTATTCTTGTAGCACATAGTATGTGAACTATAATTTTCCTCAGGTGTGGCGGGAATAATTCTATTCTTAGGCTGAGGAGGGCCAGTTCTGGGGTGATGTTGTATTGTTTCTCAGTAAGTTCTGACACTAGAGAGGACACCTCCTTCCACAGAAGCTGGACCTGACCACATGACCAAAAAATATGTAACAGGTTACCCCTATCCGAACAACCTCTCCAACACAGGGGAGATATCTCCGTATTAATCGTGTGTAAGTGTACCGGGGTCATGTACCATCTATGTAGGATTTTCTGTGAGTTATCCCAGTGGTCAATACATGCGGATGATCTGTAATTATGTTTAATAGCTAAAAGCCACTGCTGGAGAGGGAACTCTTTTCGGAGTTCTTCTTCCCATTTGAGCATTACTTGGAGCTTTACTCTTATGGGGTGATAGTTAAAGTATCTATAGCATAATGATATGCCTTTGCATTTCTGAGGCGATTTGTTCATAAGGAATTTCCATATGGGCAATGGTACTACTATATTTTTAGGTTGTACCTTCTCCTCAAAATGTCTAATTTGCTGGAGTTTGAACCTCTCCATCATTGTCATTTCTACTGATTCACTACCAGCGTAGTGGAATCCTCTTCGTTTCCGCTCCGTAGTAGAGAAGTCTCGTATCAGATAGTCATAGGCAGCTATTGGTTTCTGTAGGTGGAAGAGTTCCTCCTCCTCAAACTTCTGTCTACAAATTGTAGCCCAAGCTTGTACTGTCGCATGTATTGTGGGGTATGGAGGGATTATAGGGTTGTGAACCATCGCTGCCGCCTTCAATAGTGCTGTTAAGTTGTGGCCTGGTGTTACTTCCTGTTCTAAGGGGGACCACAAATTGTCTTCCTGGCAAGAGAACCAGTATTTAGTTTGATCTAATATTGCCGCTTGGTGGTATGCCCATGCGTTTGGTAAACTACAGCCTCCTTTTAGTTTGTGTTTGTATAGGTTGGACAATGCTATTCTTGGTTTCTTTCCTGCCCATATGAGGTTTCTTAGGTTGGAAGCTAGTTGGGAGAAGAATTGTGGAGGTATTGGTATTGGCAAAGTTCTAAAGTGATATAGCAGTTTGGGGATGATTTGCATCTGATACGCTGCTATGCGGCCTACCCATGATAGTTGATATTTACTTATTACTTCCATTGATTCCTCTTTCAGTTTTTTAGTAGTGGGGGGAAGTTGGTCTCATACAGTTTAGAAGCTGTGTTAGGCAGTTGTATACCCAGGTATGTTATTGACGGTGGGTCCCAAGTGCAGGGGAACAACCATTCCCATTTTATTAAGCTGTATCCATATAAATGGCCCACCCTGTATTGTAACTATACAGTTTTTCCTCATGTTGTAAAGCACTGCACAAACAGTTGGCACTATCTAAATCTTGAATAATAATAATAATAATATTACAAAAAGTGCTAAATTCCTGTCCAACAACAAAAAACAAATTGTTTGAGTAATTTGTTGATCTACACAATGATACCCCTACTCCAAAGATACATTGTAAATAAAAAACTGATGATGTTACCAAATGCATCAATATACACCCAAATCCTAATAGACAATGCTGACACACCAATTCTAATAGACAATATTGACTTTCCAGTCTCACCAGAACCTTTATCTCCCACTGTGTCATGTGCACAAGAGCTGCATCTAGACAAATTTCAGATTGCCTTCAACAGCCAAGCTGGTGCATCACAATAAGAACTTTGTACCTACCTTGAGAAATTGGTCTCAATGGAATTCAATTAATTGAATCAGAAGAAAGACCAAACATTACACAACCTAACAAAAAAGAACATCAAGCATTGTCTAATCTCAAATATAACCCAGAAATCATAATTAGGAATGCAGGAAAAGGTGGAGCAATTGTGATCCAGAATAGTACAGACTACCTTGGAGAGACATTGAGGATCCTAGGAGATGCAACCGACTAAAAGACACTACTAGACACAGAGCTTCAAACTGGAACTTTTCATGTTCAAAGAAGGCTCTGTCAATGGGCTCCTCACCAAAAATGAAAAATAATTGACCAATCCTCTAGGCAGACCAAATATCTCTGGGATCAACTCACTTACTTGAAACCTCACTTGTAAACCTGAACACCATTTACAAAAGTTTGTCCAAAATATTCCAGCCTTTATAAAAGACACAACAGACTTTCTCATTCATCTGAATTATATCTTGCAGGAAAAAGGATAATGCTATCTTATACTAGATGTTCCATGACTATATACAAATATTTAAAACACAGAAAGATGCAGCGCAGCTAAAAATAACTAAAATTGTCCAAAGTACTATGCACTGAAATACGTATAGAAAGTGCAAAAGTCCAATATTTCATGCATTAGGATCCACCATGTGTTATATTTCCACACTAGACAGTGAAACAGGTCCCTCCACCCACATCCACTGCGCTCACCTCATAGGTAGACCCCAGTTTTACTAGAGGGTCAAACACATGTGATACCCCTCACAGGGTTAACATTCAATGCGGTAAAGTTCTTCAGGGATCCCTTCCTCACATCCAGAAACAGTCTCTGGCTCAACTTGGGGAAGACCCGTCCCAGGACCATATACCAGTGTGGTGGGTACAAAAAGAGTGTATGCTAAGTGCAGACTGTAGATGAGCTTAAAATCTTTAATAAATCAAACTACTTACAAACATCCGTTTGGTAAAAGCATGTGAACAGCAAATTTGCATAGAAAGCACCGGCGGGTCGTCTGAAGCAGGAGAAGCAATGATGCGATCCGTGCGGACAGTCCGACCGGTATCCTCTCGTCGACAACAGCAGGTGACGTCAGAGCAGGTCCTTCCCTCGTACGTGTTACGGCATTAGCGTGCCTTCCTCGGTGGGGCGGAGCCTGTCACATCACATCACCATGCTGATAAATACTAAAAGGTCGTCATGGAGACACTAGATGCTAATCATGGATGGCACCAGCAGCCCAGCAAGACCCTATTGCCCAGGCTAAAGCTGATCCTACTGATGACACACTTCTCAAACTACAGAGAGCGCCATCCATGAGTACAATTGGCCTTATTAAAAAGTCATTTTTTATAAATATACCTAAAACAATTGAAATAAAACGTCTCCCGCTACTGTCTTAGAGGTACGAACAGAGGGCATTAACCCTCTGTCTGCGTTTAAACCATATATGTTACCAACATCTCATTAAAATAATTTAAAATGGACAGCAATAAATCTCATAATAACCATATCTCATTGTAAATTATTGTAAAAGCAACAGAAGTCATTCAAAATCACAAAATGAGAGATAATTACTTATTTGAAATGAAACAGTTTAAATCAAACTCTACATTGAGACCCAGGGGTCGCATAAGCTGGGTCTCAAAAATCCAGTAAGACTCCCTTTGGCTTAAAAATCTGATAAAATTCCCTCCTCTCCAATGTTTAGTGACCCTCTCAATCCCCCAGAACTTCAACTGCCTGGGGTCTCGATGATGGAAGTCCCTAAAATGCCGGGACACATTATGGGAGGGATCTCCTTTCTTGATGTTAGTGACATGCTCCCCTATTCTGGTGGCTAAAGTTCTGGAGGTTCTGCCTACATACTGTAGGCCACAGCTGCATTCCAGCATATAGACCACCCCCTCTGTCTGGCAAGTAATGAGATTCCTAATTGTATATTTTTTCTGGAATTCCTTACATTTCACCCCCCCCCCCTTTGGATAGTCTACAGGCTTTGCATTTCTTACAGGGATAAAACCCTGCTAAGAATACAAACAGAGAGCTCTCTCTGTTCCTGGGTGGAACTAGCACTCCTGGAGCAATAAAATCTCTGAGAGTGGGAGCTTTTTTATATATGAAACCTGGTTTACGGGGGAGGGTAGGTCCCAAAACTCTATTCTTAAGCAAAACTCCCCAGTGTCTACTAATAATGCGTTCAACCTTTTTGTACTGAGCATTATATTCTAATATAATCTTATACAATGAAAGATGATCTGAGTTACTGATTCTACTACCAATCAACTCCTTTCTGTCCAAATTTTTGACCTTTTCCAGTTCTTTGGATAGGTGTAACCTATCATAGCCCTTCATTACGAATCTCTCTGTTAGCGTTTGTGACTGTATGAGAAAATCACTTTCTGAGGTGCAATTTCTTTTTAATCTCACATATTGCCCCTTAGGAATGTTACAGAGCCATGTGTGATGGTGACAGCTATCTAAGGGTATATACCCGTGTCTGTCAGTCGGTTTGAAATAGTTTTTTGTCTTAAAGAGATCCCCATCCCAGGAGATCTTCAAATCCAAAAAGACCATGTTACTCTTATCTATTTTCCAAGTCAGGACTATACCTTTTTCATTGCTATTAAGGTTGGCAATGAAGTTATTTAAAGAGGCTTCATCGCCCTCCCAGATCATGAACAGGTCATCTATGTACCTTTTGTAACACAGAAGTTGCTCAGGGAGCTCCTTAAACACTGCTTCCTCCTCCCAGTGAGTTAGAGCTAGAGTAGGTCAGTATATCAATGTTTTCCTTAAGCCCTTAGTGGTTAAGACCAGAGCCTACCTCAGAGATACAAAGCACATGATACAGACTTTAGAGGATACAAAGTGTTCATCTGAGTGTTTTTTTATCTCGACTGATGTCGGGTCATTGTACACGATTATCAATCACTCAGATGCCATTTCGTCCATACGGTGGGCTTTTGAGTTCTCGGACCTTTCGTCTGAACACCAAAAGTTTATTTTAGAGTGTTTGAATTTTTGTTTACAAAATAATTATTTTTGGTACAACCATCACTTTTACTTGCAAGTCAGGGGAGTTGCAATGGGCGCTGGCTTTGCTCCCAGTGTAGCCAATCTCTTTATGGCTCACTGGGAGAAGGAAGCAGTGTTTAAGGAGTGCCCAGAGCAACTCCTGTGTTACAAAAGGTACATAGATGACCTGTTCATGATCTGGGAGGGCGATGAAGCCTCTTTAACTGCTTCCCGACCGCGCGCTGTCTTTTCACGGCGGCAGTCGGGGAGCCCTGCGCGAATCGCCGTAAATAAGTGGCGATTCGCATTTGGCCACCAGGGGGCGCGCGCGCGCCGGCGGCGCGCACTCGCGCCCCCGCCGCACTCCTGGGGAGTGTGCCCGCGGCTCGGGCGGACCTGATGTCCGCCGGCGAGCCGCGATGAGCGGCTACAGGGAAAAGAACGGGGAACCGCCGATGTAAACACGTCGGTTCCCCGCCCTGTCAGTGGGGCATGAGAGATCTACTGATCCCTGTCACTGGGATCAGTTAGATCTCTCATGCCCATGTTAGCCCAACCCCCCCACAGTAAGAACACACCCAGGGAACACACTTAACCTCTAGCTCGCCCCCTGCAGGTTAACCCCTTCACTGCCAATGACATATATACAGTAATCAGTGGACATTTAAATTTCTGATCGCTGAATAAATGTCATTGGTCCCAAAAAAGTGTCAAAATGGTCCGACATGTCCCCCCCAATATTGCAGTACCGCTAAAAATCGAAGATCGCCGCCATTACTAGTAAAAAAAAATAAATAAATAAAAACCCCAGAAATTAATTCTCACCATCCGTAAACGCGGCCACTTTTGCACAAACCAATCAATAAACGCCGATTGCAATTTTTTTTATCGCAAATATGAGGAATTATATAATTCGACCAAAAACGGTGAAAAAAAATGTTTTTTTATATTTTTTTTTTGGATTTGAATTTTAGCAAAAAGTAAGAAATTTGGGTTTTTTTGCAAAATGGTCGCTCTTCTTTTGTTTATAGCGGCGATAAGAAATGACGCAGAGGCGATCAAATACCACCAAAAGAAAGCTCTATTTGTGGAGAAAAAAGGACGCAAATTTTGTTTGGGTACAACATCGCACGACCGCGCAATTGTCAGTCAAAGCGATGCAGCGCCGAATGGCAAAAAGTGCTCTGGTCCTAAAGCTGCAAAACCTTCCGGTTGGTAAGTGGTTAAATAACTTCATTGCCAACCTTAATAGCAATGAAAAAGGTATAGTCCTGACTTGGAAAATAGATAAGAGTAACATGGTCTTTTTGGATTTGGAGATCTCCAGGGATGGGGATCTCTTTAAGACAAAATACTATTTCAAACCGACTGACAGAAACGGGTATATACCCTTAGATAGCTGTCACCATCGCACATGGCTCTGTAACATTCCTAAGGGGCAATATGTGAGATTAAAAAGAAATTGCATCTCAGAAAGTGATTTTCTCATACAGTCACAAACGCTAACAGAGAGATTCGTAATGAAGGGCTATGATAGGTTACATCTATCCAAAGAAATGGAAAAGGTCAAAAATTTGGACAGAAAGGAGTTGATTGGTAGTAGAATCAGTAACACAGATCATCTTTCATCGTATAAGATTATACTAGAATATAATGCTCAGTACAAAAAGGTTGAACACATTATTAGTAGACACTGGAGAGTTTTGCTTAAGGATAGAGTTTTGGGACTTACCCTCCAGAGAGAGCTCTCTGTTTGCATTCTTAGCAGGGTTTTATCCCTGTAAGAAATGCAAAGCCTGTAGACTTTCCAAAGGGGGGTTGAAATGTAAGGAATTCCAGGCCTATTCCACAAAGAAAAAATATACAATTAGGAATCTCATTACTTGCCAGACAGAGGGGGTGGTCTATATGCTGGAATGCAGCTTAGGCAGAACCTCCAGAACTTAAGCCACCAGAATAGGGGAGCATGTCACTAACATCAAGAAAGGAGATCCCTCCCATAATGTGTCCCGGCATTTTAGCGACTTCCATCATCGAGACCCCAGGCAGTTGAAGTTCTGTGGGATTGAAATGGTCACTAAACATTGGAGAGGAGGGAATTTTATCAGATTTTTAAGCCAAAGGGAGTCTTACTGGATTTTTGAGACCCAGCTTATGCGACCCCTGGGTCTCAATGTAGAGTTTGATTTAAACTGTTTCATTTCAAATAAGTAATTATCTCTAATTTTGTGATTTTGAATGACTTCTGTTGCTTTTACAATAATTTACAATGAGATATGGTTATTATGAGATTTATTGCTGTCCATTTTAAATTATTTTAATGAGATGTTGGTAACATATATGATTTAAACGCAGACAGAGGGTTAATGCCCTCTGTTCGTACCTCTAAGACAGTAGCGGGAGACATTTTATTTCAATTGTTTTAGGTATATTTATAAAAAATTACTTTTTAATAAGGCCAGTTGTACTCATGGATGGCGCTCTCTGTAGTTTGAGAAGTGTGCCATCAATAGGATCAGCTTTAGCCTGGGCAATAGGGTCTTGCTGGGCTGCTGGTGCCGTCCATGATTAGCATCTAGTTTCTCCATGACGACCTTTTAGTATTTATCAGCGTGATGATGTGATGTGACAGGCTCCGCCCCACTGAGGAAGGAACGCTAATGCCGTAACGTGTACGGGGGAAGGCCCTGCTCTGACGTCACCCCTTGCTGTCGACGAGAGGATACCGGTCGGACTGTCCGCACAGATCGCATCATTGCTTCTCCTGCTTCAGACGACTCGCCGGTGCTTTCTATGCGAATTTGCTGTTCACATGCTTTTACCAAACGGATGTTTGTAAGTAGTTTGATTTATTAAAGATTTTTAAGCTCATCTACAGTCTGCACTTAGTATACACTCTTTTTGTACCCACCACACTGGTATATGGTCCTGGGACGGGTCTTCCCCAAGTTGAGCCGGAGACTGTTTCTGGATGTGAGGAAGTGATCCCTGAAGAACTTTACCGCATTGAATGTTAACCCTGTGAGGGGTATCACATGTGTTTGACCTTCTAGTAAAACTGGGGTCTACCTATGAGGTGAGCACAGTGGATGTGGGTGGAGGGACCTGTTTCACTCTCTAGTGTGGAAATATAATACATGGTGGATCCTAATGCATGAAATATTGGACTTTTGCACTTTCTATACGTATTTCAGTGCATAGTACTTTGGATAATTTTAGTTATTTTTAGCTGCGCTGCATCTTTCTGTGTTTTACATGTACTGAGGTTGATTGCCTTTGATGTTCAGCAGGCATTTTTAGATCATTTATTTCAGGCTCAGCTGCGCTGATTGTTTTCTTTACCAATTATATACAAATATTCCTCATTGCAATGAGATATTAGCAGTAAGCAGATACCTTTTGTCTGATCCCCTTATATCAAGGCTACAAGCTGATTTTATACTCCAATGTTTAGAGTTGAGCGAACCTCTGGAAGTTCGGGTTCTGCTGGTCCGTCCGAACTTCGGGACAAAGTCCGGGTCCGGACGGAACCCGAACGATCGCACGGACAACGAACCCCATTGAAATCAATGGGGACCCGAACTTTTATGCACAAAAATGGCTGTAACAAAGTCCTGGAAAGCCCTAGAGGGTTGCAAAAGGAAGTAAAATGGGGGTAAGGGTAGGGCAAGTGCCCTACAAAAAAATGGGGACAGGGAAATAACTGTAAATATTTTTAAAAAAATAAAAACATAAAAAAAGCAAAAATGGAGGTGAATGTGGATCATCTTCAAACTGTGTCTGAAAAGTATTAATTAATGGTAGAAGCCATATAACTGTTCTAAAATCATCTTCAAACTAGGGCAAGTGCCCTACAAATAAATGGGGATAGGGAAAATAAATTAAAATCAAGTAAAAAAACGGGAAGGGGGGTGGATGTGGAGTAGGAGCCTAGAGGTTGACTAGGCCGTGACCGTGGCAGTGTAGGTGGAAGTGGCGGTGGTAGAGGAGTAGGAGGAGGTAGCCTGGTAACATGGTTTTTTTTTGTATTGAGGCCTATTCAAAAAAAGAAGTATATGAATGGCTGTGTGAGTCCGGTCTAAATGTTTATTCTGCA
>BLSH010497131.1:202928-231354 GCA_018402905.1 Glandirana rugosa
AATCTGTAATTACCGACAGCCCACCCTGTATATATATATATATATATATATATATATATATATATATATTACACTGCATTCAGTGTAGAACATATATAGCTCATTCAGTGTATAGTATATAGAGTCAGTTCAGGCAGTGTAAGAATGTATATGTATCTTATAGAGTGTATATATATATAATACGCTGCCTTTAGTGTAGACTATATACAGCTCATTCATTGTATAATATATAGAGTCCATTCAGGCCGTGTAAGAATATATATACCTTAATATATGTACCTTATAGAGTATATATACAGTATCTCGTATCTCACAAAAGTGAGTACACCCCTCTCATTATTGTAAATATTTTATTATATATTTTCATGTAACACTGAAGAAATTACCCTTTGCTACAATGTAGAGTAGTGCGTGTATTGCTTGTATAACAGTGTAAATTTGCTGTCCCTCAAAATAACTCAACAAACAGCCATTAATGTCTAAACCGCTGGAAACAAAAGTAAGTACACCCCTAAGTGAAAATGTCCAAATTGGACCCAATTAGCCATTTTCCCTCCCCGGTGTCATGTGACTCATTAGTGTTACAAGGTCTCAGTTGTGAATGGGGAGCAAGTGTGTTAAATTTGGTGTTATCACTCTCACTCTTTCATACTGGTCACTGGGAGTTCAACGTGGCACTTCATGGCAAAGAACTCTTTGAGGATCTGAAAAAAAGAACTGTTGCTCTACATAAAGATGGCCTAGGCTATAAGAATATTGCCAAGACCCTGAAACTGAGCTACAGCACAGTAGCCAAGACCATACAGTGGTTTAACAGAACAGGTTCCACCTAGAACAGGCCTAGCCATGTTCGACCATAGAAGTTGAGTGCACATGCTCTGTGTCATATCAAGATGTTGTCTTTGGAAAATAGACGTATGAGTGCGGCCAGCATTGCTGCAGAGGTTGAAGGGGTGGGGGGTAAGCCTGTCAGTGCTCAGACCATACACTGCATACTACATCAAATTGGTCTGCATGGCTCTCGTCCCAGAAGGAAGCCTCTTAAAAAGATGATGCACAAGTAAGCCTGCAAACAGTTTGCTGAAGACAAGCAGACTAAGGACATGGATTACTGGAACCATGCCCCGTGGTCTGATGAGACCAAGATAAACTTATTTGGTTCAGATGGTGTCAAGCATGTGTGGCGGCAACCAGGTGAGGAGTACAAAGACAAGTGTGTCTTGCCTACAGTCAAGCATGGTGGTGGGGGACTCATGGTCTGGGGCTCCATGAGTGCTGCCGGCACTGGGGAGCTACAGCTCATTGAGGGAACCATGAATGTCAACATGTACTGTGACCTACTGAAGCAGAGCATGACCCCCTCCCTTCAGAGACTGGGCCACAGGGCAGTATTCCAAATTGATAACGACCCCAAACACACCACTAAGATGACCACCGCCTTGCTAAAGAAGCTGAGGGTAAAGGTGATGGACTGGCCAAGCATGTCTCCAGACCTAAACCCTATTGAGCATCTGTGGGGCATCCTCAAATGAAAGGTGGAGGAACACAAGGTCTCTAACATTCACCAGCTCAGTGATGTCTTCATGGAGGAGTGGAAGAGGACTCCAGTGGCAACCTGTGAAGCTCTGGTGAACTCCATGCCCAAGAGGGTTAAGGCAATGCTGGAAAATAATTGTGGTCACACAAAATATTGACACTTTGGGCCCAATTTGAACATTTTCATTTAGGGGTGTACTCACTTTTGTTGCCAGCAGTTTAGACATTAATGGCTGTATGTTGTATGTTGAGTTATTTTGAGGGGACAGAAAATTTACACTGTTATACAAGCTGTACACTCACTACTTTACATTGCAGCAAAGTGTTATTTCTTCAGTGTTGTCACATGAAAAGATATAATACTATAATATAATATATAAAATATTTACAAAAATGTGAGGGGTGTACTCACTTTTGTGAGATTATATATATATATATATTGCAAAGTTGAGGGGTTGTTTAGCTTAAGTGTAGAGCTACCAAGTGAGCTCAGTCCAGGCCAGGTATGCAGTTTAAGGGTTGTTTGCCTATTTTTATTGAAGGAAAAGAAGAACAAGTCCAATAACAGAGCAGTTGCCAACTCAGGGGTTTCAGCTTTCCACAGCAACAATGTAAATGAAAAATGCCAAGCTGCCTGGCTCTCTTTAGCAGCACAGCTGCTCAGGCTTATGCTGCAGCCCTCTTGCCTCTATAACAAAGTTCTTGTACAGGCACTGTCCCTCTTTTCCAGCTTCCTTTGCTGCTCAGCCCACAGGCTTGGACTTTCTGACTACACCATGTAGACATGCAGGCTTCTCTCTTGCTCGCCTGGACTCCTCGGGAGGGTGGAGCTTAGAACCTTGGTACTGACTCTGCTGTTAGCTCAGGACCCACTTGCACAATCAACAAGCCAGACTCCTGGCTGCTCCCAAAATCCGGTCCCAGGATTCAGGGCAGCCATCAGAAATTTTGGGGCCCCTTACACAGCTTTAGACCTGGCCCCCTCCATCTGACCACCAACATTCCCCAGGGCACACCCACTGGCCATCCCACCACATCCACCCACTGGCCAGGGGTGTACACATGTCGCAGATACAGTAGGAATTATACACCCTGTCACACTTACCAGGTGTAGCCTGCCAAGCATGACCCATTCAAGTGAAGTGAAGGGTGCAATGCATGCTAATGTAAGATTCAAGGGTTTAAAAAACAGTTCACAGGAAGCACAGCCTCACTCAATGATTTTAATAAGACCTCATGCTGAACCATCGGTGCTGGAGGTCCCAAACTTGGTCCAGTTGTGGTCCAGGGGGCCCTCTCCATGTGAGCCAAGTTTGGTATTTTTATTGCCTATGTTTTGGGAGAACGGTGTCCCCTCCCATAGACTCCAATGATAATTCTGAAATTCACCTTGCCGGTCAATGATTGGTCACTTTGGGGACCCAGTACGGCCAAACCATAGAGGCTGTTGGTCCCAAACTTGGACCAGCTGTGGTCCAGGGGGCTCTCTCTATGTGATCCAAGTTTTGGTATTTTTATTTTATCAACTATGGTTCAGGAGAACGGTGTCCCCAAACCGGGTGACCCTTCCAATAGACTCCAATGTTAAAGACTGCTAAAGTCTTTGTTGTAAGGGCCCCTTGAGACCCTTACAACAGTACTGCCTGTACCCCCCTGATGGCAGCCCTGCCAGGATTAGAGATTTCCTCCCACCCAGATTGCTGCAAAATTTCCAGGCTCCATGTCCCCAACTGGACTTTACCGACCACAGAGGGAACTGATATAACCATTCCCTCCAAATTAAGCAATCCTCCTGGAGCCTCTGAACCTGCCTATTTGAGAACCCTAGGAAACATACCTGATCATTGCTGACTTCATTGTCCCATATCCTCCCCCTTGTTTCGACCAGTCCCTTCTTTTGGCACCTCTGTGACAACTACCATTTACAGAAGTCCAATCCTGTCTGACCATACCTTTTTCCCTGAAGCGGAACTCTACCCAATGCCTCCTTTGGTGTCTCTCTCTAAACCCCCTGTCACTTTAATATGGGCTTTAATTAGACCTTCCCAACTCTTCTTCCGTGTGCACTTCCATAAACACTTCCTCTCCTGAAATTTTAATGGGGTTCCCCTGGTCTTTCTATCAACCGTTCTGCCTCTTTGCTTCCGGTTTCCAGGTTTCCCAATACCTCTCTCAGCATTACCGTTCTGAGGCCGTAAGAGGCCTATTTCTATGGTGTCTGTAATGGGACCACCCCTCTTATTTCTGGCACCTGACTCAGCAGTCACTAATTGTTTGCCAGTTTTACCTGTACATTTGAACACCAAATTATCATTTACCATTAATACATTGCTTGGTAGACCAATAACAGATATATCCAGACCAACATTACACCTCTCAATGTTGCAAATGTTATAAACTCCCATTTTTTCAGCGTTTGTTAGGGCAGGGTCTACAGAGGGCACACACAAGGGAGGGTGGTTATCACCCATGGAAACCTCACAAGATGCCACTTCCACTGGTGTCACCAAATCTGCAGGTAGCTGTCCTACCACCTTACATTTTCCAAAACCAGAACAGACAAGCTCTTGTCTGATCCATATGCAACTTTTACCACACTTCTTATCCATTCCTCTGTCTCAGGGACCTTATCAGGTTTGTCCCACAAACCTATTATTGGACCGGTGACCCCAGTCTCTTTAACCATGTCTGTCTGAGCCCCGGTCAGGATCTCTGCTGATTTCTGGTCCACATTCGGCCCTTCCATCTCCTTGGATTTGGCCACTGGTACAGTATTTGCGCCTTCACTGACAATTGACCAGCACCACCCTGGACCATAGCAGCAGAAATGCTTCCCATCTGGCTGTTAGGAGGAGAAACCTCAGATATTTTGGATTCATGTTTCGTTTCTCCAAAGCATCTCCTATATACCATTTTTTCAGGAAATAACCCAGGAGCATGCTTTAACAAGAGTAATACATTCAGGAATAATCCATTCCTGTCTTGTTAAACACAATTAGAACAAAGGCTAATACTTATAGCCGACACCCCATCCCTAATTGGGTAAGAGGATAAATATAGGGTTAGATACACCCCAAAGAGTGAAATGGGACTTTAGTGATGTCGATCAATACCCCAACTCTGGAAAAATAAATCTAGACATAATTGTCCATCTAAAAACACATTTATTGATACATAGTAAAATTTGCCCACAAGCGCTGTTAATAGCAAAACATAATTAACATTGACAACCCCAAACAAACAGAATGAGTATACATCCAAGCAAGGTATAAAAGCTCGCCCCTAGGAATATCAAATAATACATTTGCTACCCGGTAGAACATAGTAGGTGAAATAGGGTAGGAGTAAAGGATGTAACTGATGCTGTAAGGCTTCCTCAGGGGAAATTAGAACAAAATGTGGGGCATGTGATCCCTATAAAAACAGAAAAACAATCGAAAAACAATCTTATAGAATGTATCACGCACATATCATTGAATATAATGTATCAAAATCGTATTCTTAATCAAAGGGATTCAGTAGAGTCAGTTATATAATGTTTTATCAAATAAAGCGTCAGCCATCATTGAACATGCAAATTACCTTATTGTGCTGAAGTGCAAAGATAGCTTTGTCCACACGATAGGGAAGAGAGAAGGGCTGAGGTCTCCAAAAAGATCCTATAAAGGCTTTATGTTGCACGTAGTTTTTAAGACCAGCCAATTTCCAAGCCTTAAGCACAAATAGTGAGTATATTCACGTGATGGCCACAGAATCGGAAATAGGGAAGAATGGCGTCAGAGGATATGTGCTTCCTCACGGGGAGGTGTGCCACAAATTGGCGTCCCAGAAAAAGATAAGACCCCAAGAGGAGGGGCAAGGTCTAAAAATAAAAAGCATAATGAATACTGCTATACAGATTCCCCATATATTGATATTGATATATTGATAATATATAGGTGAAAAAAAGAGACGTACCTCTTTATACTATGTAGTTATGTACCCCACACTCGGGGGAGAGAACGTTGTCAAACCACCTGGTGGGACTTTATTGATCGGCCAACAGGAAAGGAGAGGGTGTCCCTAGGTAGGGGAATAATAGAAAAAGCAAAGGGGTCACTCATAGGTAGACCCATATCTCATAGATCCCAAGGATCAAATAAGGGATAAGGGCTCATATAGAAAGCCCAAACTAACCCTACCAAAGTGTCAAAAAAGCAATAGTCCTTACCTTATACCACCAATCTCCCAATCAAAGGAACGTGGACTCTCCCCCAGCGTTGGCGGATCTCTGCACATTAGCAGGAGTATGCCAGCCAAATAAATAGGGCAGTGACGGCACCAAAACACCAGAGCAAGCGGACACCGTGGGCACACGCCATCACCCTGCATCAAACACACATGGGGCTGTGTTAGGGCGCATGCGCGACCCCCGCGTGAACCGACGGCCAAAGGTCGATTTCTGCGCATGCCCCAAAGTAGTGGGATGCAAGCGGCCCAATTGGAGCATCACCCCATCCCACATGTACATCAACCAAACCCACACCTGACCCATAGCCGCAGATCCCAACCTCCGGAAGGGAAACAGCAGAAAGGGGGAGGGGGAGGAGGCGACACGATGGAAGAGGAGCGGGCCGATTGGAAATAGGCTGCCACGTCCCACCACGATCGCCACCTACACAGCAATGAAATAAAGGATACCAAAATATATATCAAAATTGTATATGTATATGAAAGAATTCATTTTCTCTTATTTTCTTTCATTTCCTTCTTTATTAGAGAAAATAAATAAATAAATGTAAATATAACATTTAGATGATGTGAATAAAGGTAATAGAGGAGCCGGAGTTTCTACCTGTGAGAGAGATAATCAATCACAGGTTCCAGCTCATATCTACGCATCCATAGACACCAGTAGGGGTGACGATCAGCACCATGCTCAAGCGTGCCATGGCATGCCAGCATGACACCTTCCTCACAACCCTCGACTCTGTGGTACAACCACCGAAACCATCCCATTATGGAAAAAAAATGAGACAAAAACAAAAAGGACCATCCAGCCCGAAAACAATTCCCCATTTACGTGGACGATATTCCTACATGTTAACAACCTCAAAAAAGAAATTAACAACATTATAGCTTTAGAAGAGAGACAGTGAAAACCAGAAAAAGAACAAAGAAAGAGGAGGAGGAAGGAGGGGCCCTAAACTAGAGAAAGGGCTTAAAATTAACATTTTTGTTAAGGCCGGGGGCTTTTGTGGCCCCCAACTAGATAATCCACTTTGTTTCTAATTGCAAAAGACATTTATCTACTGTATATTGCCACCCCTCAAAGATGCATCTACATGTTCCAAAGAAAATAAATTTATGTAATTTAGATCATAGTTGTGGTATAGCCCAACATGGCGACTAATGGCAGATTCAAGATTCCCATTCGAAATCTCATAAATGTAATCTTTGATCCTCTTATGAGATCAGAATTTTTGAAAATGAGAGATATGAATCTGGCTAGACATAATGCCTTTGTTTTGGAGTTGTTGGAATATATTCTGTCTCATAATATTTTCTTATTCAATGGCCCCCACTACCTCCAGGTGCAGGGCGTGGTGATGGGGACCAAATGTGCCCCATCGTACGCCAATCTGTACCTGGGGGGGTGGGAGTGATCAGTGTTTTTTGCTGAGGACTTGTCTATGTACCTGTGCCACATTCTGTCGTGGCACAGGTACCTAGATGACATCCTCATAATTTGGACAGGAACAAGGACCCTTTTGGATGAGTTCATGGTGTGGATTGGTAGTAATGAATACAATGTAAAATTTACCATGGAATGTGACATGTTTAGAGTCACCTTCCTGGTTATTCAGATCCTAAAGGATCCATATGGACGAGTCAGTACTGACCTATACTGAAAGCCCTCGGCGGCGAACACGATCCTCCACACCAGTAGTGCCCACCCGGGGTTCCCTAAAAAACAGTATTCCTTATGGGCAATATTTATGGCTCAAAAGGAACTGTAGTGATCATAACACATTTCTTATACAGGCAGACAGATTAAAGCAACGCCTCCTCAGATGAGGTTATAGTAAGAAATGCCTCAAAAAAGCTTTCAATAGAACCAGGCACAGGTCTCGTGAGTGTCTTTTGTTTTCGTATTCCGGAGGTGCCTCGCAGGAGCATACGTGTGTCATCACTCATTTTTCGTGTGACATGGCTCATGCGAGGCATATCCTGGAGCAACATTGGCATCTATTGTTAGATGACCCAATTACCAGCAAATATGTGGGGGAGAGACCGATGGTTACCTATAGACACGCCAAAAACCTCAAAGGCCATCTAACGCACAGTCATTTGACTGGCCCCAAGGAGAGGCACAAAAAAATGTGGGAACTGTAATTATTGCAAATGGGTGTGGCAGACTTGAACTGTCAAACTCCCAAATGGACAAAACTGGACCCCAAGGTCCATTATAGATGGTAGAACTATCGGGATCGTCTATCATATGGAATGCCTATGCAAGGCATTCTATGTAGGGAAAACAAAGCGTCCTTTCCATAAGAGGATCAGGGATTACATCTATGAGATTTCGAATGGGAAACTTGAATCTGCCATTAGTTGCCATGTTGGGCTATACCACAACTATGATCTAAATTACATAACATTTTTTTCTTTGGAACATGTAGATGCATCTTTGAGGGGTGGCAATATAGATAAACGTCTTTTGCAATTAGAAACAAAGTGGATTTTCCAGTTGGGGCCACAGAAGCCCCCGTCCTTAACGAAAATATTAGTTTTAAGCCCTTTCTCTAGTTTAGGGCCCCACCTTCCTCCTCCTCTTTCATGGTTCTCTTTCTGTTTTTCACTGTCTCTCTTCTAAAGCTATAATGTTGTTAATTTCTTTTTTGAGGTTCTTAACATGTAGGAATTTCGTTCACGTAGATAGGGAATTGTTTTCGGGCTGGACAGTCCTTTTTGTTTTTGCCTCTTTTTTTTTCCTATAATGGGATGGTTTTGGTGGACGTGCCACAGAGTCAGGGGTTGTGAGGAAGGGGTCATGCTGGCATGCCGCGGCATGCTTGGGCATGGTGCTGATTGCCACCCCTACTGGTGTCTATGGATGCATAGATATGAGCCGTGATTGGTTATCTCTCTCATAGGTAGAAACTCCAGCTCCTCTATTACCTTCATTTGCATCATCTAAATGTTATATTTACATCTATTTATTTTTTCTGATAAAGAAGGAAATGAAAGAAAAGAAGGGAAAGAGAAAAGGAATTCTTTCATATACATAAACTATTTTGATATATATTTTGGTATCTTTTATTTCATTGATGTGTAGGTGGCGATCTTAGTGGGACGTGGCGGCCTATTTCCAATTGGCCCGCTCCTCTTCCATCGCGTCACCGCCTCCCCCTCGCCCTCCCCCTCGCCCTCCCCCTTTTCGCTGTTTCCCTTCTGGAGGTTGGGATCTGCGGCTATGGGTCAGATGCGGATTTGGTTGGTGTACATACGGGATGGGGCGATGCTCTGATTGGGCCGCTTGCATCCCACCACTTTGGGGCATGCGCAGAAATCGACCTTTGGCCGTCGGTTCACTTGGGGGGGTCTGCGCATCACGGGGAGATGACGTGCGCCCATGGCGTCCACTTGCTCTGGCACTTTGGCGCCACCCCGGCCCTATTTATTTGGCTGGCATACTCCTGCTAATGTTCAGAGATCTGCCAACTCTGGGGGAGAGTCCACGTTCCTTTGATTGGGAGATTGGTGGTATAAGTTCTATTCCTTTTTTGACACTTTGGTAGGGTTAGTTTGGGCTTTCTATATGAGCCCTTATCCCTTATTTGATCCTTGTGATCTACGAGATATGGGTCTACCTATGAGTGACCCCTTTGTTTTTTCTATTATTGCCCTACCTAGGGACACCCTCTCCCTTCCTGTTGGTAGATCAATAAAGTCCCACCAGGTGGTTTGACAACGTTCTCTCCCCCGAGTGTGGGGTACATAACTACATAGTATAAAGAGGTATGTCTCTTTTTTTCACCTATATATTATCAGAATATCAATATCAATATATGGGGAATCTGTATAGCAGTATTCATCATGCTTTTTATTTTTAGACCTTGCCCCTCCTTTTGGGGTCTTATCTTTTTCTGGGACGCCAATTTGTGGCACACCTCCCTGTGAGGAAGCATGTATCCTCTGACGCCATTCTTCCCTATTTCCAATTCTGTGACCATCACGTGAATATACTCACTATTTGTGCTTAAGGCTTGGAAATTGGCTGGTCTTAAAAACAATGTACAACATAAAGCCTTTTTTGGAGACCTCAGCCCTTCTCTCTTACCTATCGTATGGACGAAGCCATCTTTGAAATTCAGCGCAATAAAGTAATTGGAGGTTAAATGATGGCTGACGCTTTATTTGATAAAACATTGTATAACTGTCTCTACTTAAGAATAAGATTTTGATACATTATATTCAATGATATGTGCGTGATACATTCTATAAGATTGTTTTTCTATTGTTTTTCTGTTTTTATAGGGATCACATACCCAAAATTTTGTTCTTGTTTCCCCTGAGGAAGCCTTACAAGGCGAAACGTGTTGGAATAGGACCCAGCATCAGTTACATCCTGTGCTCCCATCCTATTTCACCTACTAGGTTCTTACGGGTAGCAAATGTATTATTTGATATTCCTGGGGGGGAGGTTTTATACCTTGCTTGGATGTATACTCATTCTGTTTGTTTGGGGTTGTCTATGTTAATTATGTTTTGCTATTAACAGCGCTTGTGGGCAAATTTTACTATGTATCAATAAATGTGTTTTTAGATGGACAATTGTGT
The DNA here is from genome assembly GCA_018402905.1 of Glandirana rugosa. Classification (NCBI taxonomy): domain Eukaryota; kingdom Metazoa; phylum Chordata; class Amphibia; order Anura; family Ranidae; genus Glandirana; species Glandirana rugosa. The sequence goes on from BLSH010497131.1 coordinate 213,288, forward strand.
CTAGATTTATTTTTCCAGAGTTGGGGTATGGGCCGGCACCACTAAAGTCCCATTTCACTCTTTGGGGTGTATCTAACCCTATTTTATCCTCATTCCTGTCTTGTTCTCCTTTGTTCTGTAAAGCCTTCCATTCAGTGCTTCACTTAGTGGTACTCCGCAGTACCAGAATGTCAGACTGTGGTGGAGACATCCTAGTATAGATTGGCTGTATATCCCAAAGTTCAAGCATCTCCTTTAATGCTTTTGTTACAAACCAGACCCTTGATTCCGGACCAAAGTCCTTCCTGGGGACTGTTATTAGAATGCAGACAGACTCATTTGCTGAGACTTGAGAAGTTGCAACTTTTAGACCAACATCCTCCCAGCTGGAGGTAATCATAGCCTGGTGCTCTACCAGAGTGCTGCCATGTGCTAGACTCATACCAAACTTCTCAGGCTCAGCATCAATGGACTGCTCCAGATTATTACCAATGACAATGTCACTTGGACACTCCATGCCAACACCACTTTTGTGGGTCATGGACAAAGTCTCTGCTGTGTGCTTGCCCTTATCTGCTCCTTCCTCTTGAGGGTTAACCCCTGCATCAGCCACCGCACCTTCAGCCACAGGCTGTTCTGCAGTCCCCCCTGCTGGCACAGCAGAAACAGTGTCCACCTCACTTTTGTGCTAAAAAAAAACATTACATATGTAGCTTGGCCCAGCTCTCAAGGTCCTTGGTACACTCCTGAAGGAAAGTAAGGAAGTTGAGTGGATATAGATCCATCAGGTTCGAGCAGAGTTTAATTCCCAGATAGTTGTGCCATGTGAAGGGAGAGAGACTCTGGAGTTCTTGGATAGATGATTCGGACAAGATAATATTCAGCACGTGGGAATTGTTGAAGTTTATCTTAAAGTTAAACATTTCACCATATCTGTGGAATTCTTTTAGTAAGTTGGGGATTGTAAGCCTAGGTTTGGTGAGGAATAACAGAATATCATCTGTGAATGCTGCTATTTTAAAGGATCTATTTGCTACCATGACTCCTCATATATCAGGATTTTTTTGGATATTCCTAAGGAGGGGTTCCAGAGTAAGGATAAAGATTAGCAGTGAAAGAGGGCATCCCTGGCGAGTCCCATTACGGATGGGGAAGGCGCCCAACAGGTGACCATTAACTCTGACTCTGGCTTGAGGGTTGGAGTAGAGACTCAGGATGCTTGACATCATGAAACTCCCTAGACCTAAATTACTAAGAACCCCCTCCATAAAGTCCCAGGCCACTCTGTCGAACGCCTTCTCCGCGTCCATGGATAGGAAAAAACCTTGTGTGTGTGTTTTTTTGAGCCAATAATTGATGTTGATTGCTTTTATGGCGTTGTCTCGAGCTTCACAGCCTGAGACGAAGCCCACTTGAACACGGGAAATTACATTTTGGAGTAGGGGTTGCAGTCTATTCGCAAGGATCTTAGCGAATATTTTGACGTTGGAATTAAGGAGCGATATAGGGCGATAGTTTTCTGGTTGGGTGTGATCCTTACCTGACTTAGGAATTACTGTAATTTATGCTTCTAGTAAATCTCTGGGTGGGGAAGGGGTTTCAGCTAGTGAATTAAAGGTGTTTATAAAATGAGTAGCCAATATGTCTGGAAAGGTTTTGTAGTATAAGTTGGGTAGACCATCGGGGCCCAGGCTCTTTCCTGGCTTCATAATCTTAATGGCTTGAAGAAATTCCTGTGTAGTCAAGGGGCTTTCCACTGTAGAGGCCTCTTCCTCTGTCAGTTTGGGGAGATTTGAATTAGCTAAGTATTCTGCTATGGCCTGTGAGCGTGTCTGGTTATTGTCGTTAATGTATCTGTTGGGGGTATATTATATGTTTTAGAGTAATAGTCGGGGAATGATTTAGCTATTTACGCTGTTTTAAATAGTTTGCGACCTGTGTGGTCGTGTAATAGGGGTATATTAGTCTGGGTTCTCTTACCTTGGAGAAGTCTGGCTAATAGTTTGCCATTTTTGTTAGCCTGTTCATATAATAGCTTTGAGGTTAAAATTATTTTTTTCTTAATTTGGGTGCCCATTTCCTCCAGGAGTGTTTTTCTTGTCAGAACCAATACCTCGTGAGTGGAATCGGCGACTGAGCGTTTATGGGCAGCTTCTAGAGTCTGGATTCGGTTCAGCAGAGTGACTATCTTCGCCTGCCTGTCCTTTTTTAGTTTGTGATGACAAAGCAATGCATTTGCCTCGTATAGTACATTTGTGAGCTAGCCAAACATTTAATTTTGTGATTTCTGGAGTGACATTTGTCTTAAAATAACTCTTCAGTTCAGATTGTAGTTGAAATGATGTTTCAATCTTGGCTGAGTGCAAATAATGCAAATCGTTTTGGGTGAGAAAGAGGTAGTCTAGATGGGAATATTTTTGGTGGGGTGGTGAGATGTATGTGTAATCCTTGGTATTGGGGTGGAGGGATCTCCAGACATCGTGAAGGGACAAAGATTGAAACTGGAATTTAATTTGTCTATGTGCTCGGTATGGTATTGAGGAGGATCCCAAGGAGGAGTCAAGGCCCGGTTGAAGTGGTACATTCATGTCACCCCCAAATATCACCAGGCCCTCTCGAAACGGAATCAGCTGGTCAAAGACATTTCTGAAGAAAGATACCTGATGGCGGTTAGGGGCATATACATTCACGAATGTCACTGGCCTATTGTAGAGTGTACCTTTAAGGAACAGAAAACACCCCTCGGGATCTGCCAATTGCTCTTTGAATAAAAAGGAAAGATTTCATGCAATAAGAGTTACTACTCCCTTGGTTTTGCTGGTGGTGGAAGAGGCATGGTATATTGTAGGAAAATATTTGTCAGTTAGTTTGGGGATTTTAGGGCCTCTAAAATGTGTTTCCTGGAGAAATGAGATATGAACGCGTAGTCTATGCATTTCCCTGAGGCTTATGGATCTTTTCTCTGCTACATTCAGTCCCCTAGTGTTCATTGAAAACACCCTGAGAGCCGAAACGCTGGACATATTTTGTTTGTGTATGTTTGTCAAATGGCTTTACGGATCCAAAGAGATCAGCTGGTTATTCCTATGTGTGGGGAAGAAAGGGAGCGAAGACAGAGAATAGAGCAGATAAAGATGAAAAAAGAAGGGAAAGAATAGAAAATCTGGGTATGGGAGGAAGGGGAATGTAGGGGGTGTCGTCCTAGGGAAGTTTTAAAGGTAAGTCAGTTACCGGAACTTGGTTCTGGGTCACTATTACACACCTCTGGTTGAACAGTCCGGGAATACCGGGCTGATGGAAGGGTAAATGGGTTAGCACAGGGAGTGAAGAGATGGCTTGTACAGCGGGGACACCTGAATGATATCAAGCATGAGTATAGGGAGATTATCTCGGCATCTAGGGAACAAGTATTATCCATTATATTTGCCCGCCATCCTGCAGGCTGCTCTGGTATTGGGGCAGGGTTCCGCGGAGGGAAAAGGATGGTCACCTCAAGAACCTATTGAGGTTATGTAACCAACTTGAGCTGACAAAGCATATTAGGCTAGGCTATTGCAAGAGCCTCCTATGCTTCGTTAAAATGTATGGTTAATGGGGGGTGAGAGTTAGCAAACTATCTTTTTGTAGCTCTTCTAAGTTGGTTTTAGGGGTAATTAGGTATATCTCCTGTCCCCTCCGCCAATCACCTCCCACCTGGGTTAAACTGCATAACATCCAATAACAATAAGGCCGATAATATGGTAACATTGCAAAAACTGTAGCTCACGAATGCATGTTTTCCGTGTGACCGCTTGGTGGTCTGGCATCCAGGGTATTGCGCCTCATCAGTGACACGGGTCCACCCGGCTGCCAGTCCTGCCCTCCCCGAGCTACAGTCACCGGGAGAGAGGGGAGCACCGATACCTAAAACTCTCTTTTAGCTGTATTTGAGGGATGAGAGTTTTTATCCTTTGCTGATTAGGGAGCTCCTGCCTAATCCTCGCAGGGTCTACCAGGCCAGGCAAAGCAAAAAAAAACCCCTCAAACCCCCCCCCCCGGTTAGGTCCCGGGCGCTTTCAACAATTTCGCGTGAGCTGTGGAATGGTGGTTAATCCCTGCCCCCCGGTAAGCCAACTGCAGGCTTCCCACAAGCTTTTACATAGCAAACAACATTACTAACTTAATAAACTATAGTACCAAGTATTTGGACAAACCGAGTCTACCTTACTATTTAGCAGATTTAGCGATTTAAGTCTGTCAATATTCTATACTGGTCTAGGAGCAAGGTTGACTTGTGTTACTCCGATTCCTGTCTAGAGTCGAGACCCTTGGTCTCAGTGGGTTAGTAAGGTTTGATATTGTGTTGTTCTTTTGCTTGAGCAAGGACTCTTTCAGCAAGTTCTGGCTGTGTCTGATATGCTGGTTCATTTTCTCGACAGTCACTGTCTGACAGAGCCTGAGCGGTGGAACAGATCTCTGCAAGTTTGTGTGATGGTTTCGTCTTACCTGAGATTTGCTGTCCCTTGCTAAAATCTCAGTTGTTGTATTGAGTCATTGGTTCGCTTTCAGGTTCATACCTCTGCTAATGTTCCAGCTTCACCTTCTGCTTTAAAATGGAATGTCTCTTGCCCAGTAGGTAATAAACAAATCTCAGAGTTTTTTACTTGGTCTAAAGTAATGTCGGGTACTTGTGGTTGCTTCATATCAGGAGCGTCCCGGACTCACTCCTGAGTCTCGGTCCTCGCTTCGTAAGCATTTTTATTGTATCAGGAAAATATTGTCAATGAGCAATGCTCTACCAAGAAAACTGTTGTGAGCAGTATATTAAACATTATCAACGAAAAAGAAGGGGTATAATCCGTTAAGTTCAAAATCAATTGACACTTATCTGATTCACTTGGTCTATTCGCCATCCGGTTCTGCCTGTTCCACTGGGGCCGCAACAGCATTCTGATCTCTCCGTCCGTGTCTGTATGGTGTGGAGTTCAATCGGCTTCTGGGAGTGAGCTGTTCCAATGGTGGAGGGGCAAAATCCTTCCATGCTTCCGGTACGGTAAACTCCTGGTTCCACTCTGGGACTGGTATCTCTGGGAGACTGGTGAACTCAAAGAACTGAGGGAGGTCCGCCGGCGTGTGCATAGTAAATGAGCGCCCTTGCAGTGTGACACAAAGTCCAAAAGGAAACCACCACTTGTAAACAATATGGCGGTCTCTGAGGGCTGTTAGAATAGGCCGTAGTGCTCTCCTATGGTTCAGTGTAATTTGGGAAAGGTCTTGAAAGAGCTTTACCTCGGCACCATTAAATCGGATCTCCTCCTGTTCTCTGGCCCTAACCGCTACTTCCTCTTTAAACCTATAATCAGTGAAGCAGCATATTATATCTCTTGGGGGATTGCCTTCTCTCCCCCTCGGTCGCAAGGCTCTGTGTGCACGTTCAAAGTCAACAGGGGTATCTTGTGCATGCTCTGTGATGTTGTTGAATAGTGATTGAAGAGCCAGGGGGATCTGGTCAGGTTCCACTGTTTCTGGTATGCCCCTGATCCTCAGGTTCCTCCTGTGGCCGCGGTTATCGAGGTCTTCCAGGCGCCTTTGTAGTTCGAACATGTGGAACTGGTATTTGGCTCCATGCTGCTGTAGCTCTCTGATATATTTGTCATGTCGGCCCGCCACGTGTTCCACCTCCTCTAGCCTGTCAGAGACCCCTCTCAGCTCGTCCTTAAGCTCAATGACCACATCATTGAGTGCACTTTTTATGTCTGAGGTGATGTGCTGGAGATCTGTCATTTTCGGGACCTGTTGTATTAGATCCAGCAGCATTTCTTGGTCCACTTGCGATCTTTGCTTAGGCGTCCCCTCTGCTTGCTTCCGTGCCATTGCTGTGGGCTGCTGGGTTGAGTGAGAGGTGGAGGCCTCGGTCGTCGAGGGAGGCTGAGTACGGATCAGTTCTGGGAGGTTTCGCCCCAATTGTGAGTGCGGAATTTGTGTGAAGGGCAGCTGTCACCCAATTTTGCCCATTACTGCCTAATTCGGGCTCTGCTGGCTTTGTATCCCCCTGTGGTGCCGGAGCTCCTATGTTAGGCAGCCATCTCGTCCTTTCACCAAACCAAGCCCCTTCATTTATTTTTATTTTTCTTTCAATATTTTTATTAAGATTTTTCACAAAAACAGAAACAGAGAAAGAGTTTCAATTATACAGAAATTGTGATACAGTACCACATGGTTAGGGTAATCTTTTGAATGAAAATGTATGACAGGGTAAATGAACGTCCTTAGGTGAATACTATGATCAACACTAAGTGCTAATCATGGGGTGAGGGATGTTATCGACCGCTCCCGGGCACCCCATCAGGGAACAACCTGTGCCCGGGAAAGAGACAACGCGCCCCACCCTTAGCTCCTATAATTCTAACTTACTATACGTTTTTATTCATTTAAACTGCAGAGAGTAAAGATGACCATGTGGCAGAGTGAGGAGATCGATACAAGTGACCAATGCGACAGTAAGAGCAGTCAAAGTATTGTGCCGAAAGATGTCTGAAACTTATGACCAAGTCTATATACCCGAAGGTCTCCCCATAGACAGGAGTGGGTGGGAGAGCCTCCATGGGGGGGCCCTCCGGCACCCCTAATGGGTTCTAACTGTGCCAGGAGGTGAGCTCCTCCACTTCGGCTCCCCACCAATTGATGTGAGGGAGGATTGACAGGCACCAAGCTGAAAAGAGGGAGATCTCTAGAGATGGTCTATGTAGTTAAGTTTTATGTCAACTAACCATCTATACGTGGTTACCGGGACCAAGTCCCTTACCATCACTCGTTATGAATGTGTCTGAGCGGATGTACATTGTACTTAGAAAGAAGAGGACAGAAGTAGAGTAAGAAAAGAAAGAAGCGATGAGTGTTAAACACCGGAGGGGCAAGGGAGTGGGCATTGGATATTGAGACCCGGGACCAGGGAAATTCCCATATGGTTGGCCCAAGGTTCCCAGATAGCATCAAATTTAGCGGTTGAGTTTAGAATGCGACTGGCTAGTCTTTCTTGAGTCATGATCGAGGGTATCTTTGGGTTTTACTGCAAAGAGTGAGACCTTCTGTGTTTTCCAGGCCTTGGCGATAGTCACCTTGGCCCCGAGCAGGATATAATGGATCAGCTTGCGGGAGTTTTTAGTAGAGTTGGGAATATCTGCATTAAGCAGGGCTATAGTTGGGGATCTGGGCAAGAGGCACCCCGTTACTTTATGAATTAGGCTGAAAATTTTGGCCCAAAATGTTCTGATTCTTAGGCATTCCCACCAAATATGCACCATAGAGACCCGGAGATTACATCCCCTAAAGCACAACGGGTCTGCCGTAAGATATATGCTAGAAAGCCGGAGTGGCGTCATGTACCATCTAGTGGAGACTTTAAGATTAGCTTTGATCAAGGTGGCATTGATGATCCCCTTGAAAGCTCTCTTGTTTACGTTAAGCCACCTGTCCAGATCCCAGTGGAATTGTAGGTCTTGTTCCCATGCTTGCATATATGGGAGTTTATCTTTCAGATGGGCAAGCGAGTGATAGATGATGGAAATGCCCCCCCTCCTTGTCCCCGGCTGACCACACCATTGTTCGTAGGGTGAAATCGAGGGGGGAATCGGTTTAGAAGACCATTGTGAGATAAGGAAGTGCCTGATCTGGTAGAATCTAAACCGCTCGGTCATTGGTAACTCTAGCTTGCTCACACAATGACTCAGTGTGAGTGGGCCATTAGGGGTAAAGAAGTGCCCGATTCGGTACAGTCCCTTATCCATCCACCATTTGAAAGATTTAATGTTGAGTCCGGGAGGGAAGTCTGAGTTATGGAACAAATGTTCGAGTGGGCGTGTGTCAGAGATAAGGGTTTGGGTTTTTCGTAACATGTCCCAAGTGGACAATTCTTGGGATAGTACTGGAGAGAGAATGGGTGGGCGCTGCTGATGAGGGACCCACAGGAGGAAGACTAGGGTGTATTCAAGGACTGCTAGTCTGTCTATTTGAATCCAGTCTGGTCTCTCACCCGTAGAGTAGACTAGGGACAGCTGGGCCAATCTTGCGGCTTGGTAGTACCAGAAAAGGTTCGGAAGACCCAGGCCTCACTCTGTTTTAGGTTGGCATATGGTCTTTTGGGATATCCTGGAGCTTTTCTTCCCCCATATAAATTTGTTAATCTTTCTTTGAAACGCCTTAAGGTGTTCTTTATTAATGCCTAATGGGAGTGATCTAAAAAGGTAGAGGATACGTGGAAGTAGGGTCATTTTAACAGCGTTGATTCTCCCTAGCCAGGAGAGTTCCCCTTTAGACCATGCCTGCAAGTCACTTTCTAGCTTTGTGTACATTGGGGGAAATTTACTGCGTACAAATGTTCAATTTTTGGTGTAAAGGTAACTCCTAGATATTGGATAGAAGATTCCGACCAAGAGAACTTAAAAGTCATTTTCAGATGGTCGACTAGCTCCTTAGGTAGCGAGACATTGAGGGCTTGGGATTTTGCATAGTTTACCTGAAAGCCTGAGATGTCAGAGAATTTATCAAGAAGTTTAAAGAGGTTTGGAAGTGAGGTGACTGCTGAGGTGATAAAGAGGGGGACGTTGTCCGCGAAGAGGCCGCACTTATGGGTATGGGGACCGCAAGAGGCTCCCTGGATGTTAGGGTTCGAGGCAATTTTAACCGTGGAGGAATGAAAACCTTGGAGCCTGATTACAGCAGTTGGGTTAGAGTACAGTGCCTGGATGATACCCCTGAATCGCGTTCCAAAACCCCAAGCTTCTAATAAACACGTGATGTAAGGCCAAGACACTGAGTCAAAGGCTTTTTGGAGGTCTAAAGAAAGGAGCATGCCCTTTTGTTTAGGGCCCCCCTCCCAGTTTGATTGGAGAATAATGATTATGTCTATGGCCCTCTGGATTTGGTCAGGACCCTGACGCCCGGGATAAACCCTACCTGATCCTTGTGAATGTACTGGTGTATAAACGCTGAGTTCAGGCCTTGGGCGTTATGTGTGGCTATTTTAAGGTGTGGAGTATTGTAATCTGTATTAGCCATGGGGAGTCGGAGGGAGGGCAGTTGCCACACCATCATCACTTACCCAATGTAGCCAATTCGAGACACGCATCCTCTGGTGTTGGTGACACTGTAAGCTTCGTTGCATCTGGGGGGTGAGGGCCATCCGCCGGTGTTTAGCTAAAAAACAGTAAGAGATTAGAGGGAGAATAAAGAAGGAAAAAGAGGATAAACAAAGGGAGATCTCCATAGAGACCTAAGGGGCATGGCTGGGAAGGAATCAACCAGGCCCCTAAACAAAGAAGTACCCTGGTCCCTAGTGGGACACAGAGCCTCTATCCCACGGGCACGGGAAAACCGAGCCCAGGGGGTAGTCAAGTGTGCGGGGGACCAGCCCCAGGTCCTGCCAGTCCACAACCGCATATATAGCGTAAATTTAACTAGACCAACTGATTAACTTGTCTTAAAACAATTAAACCCAAAAGTAACTTTTTCAGGCCTAGTTTCCGCCCCTAAGTAGGGGATTAGGCAGGCTATGGCTTTTACATTTCCCCCTAAGTGAACTGCGACCAACCCCCCCTCTCCGGAGGCCTCAAGGGAGGTCCCCATGCAGAGGTCCGACCGAGGGAGGGATAGTGCTCACTTTTAACGTGAGGATCCCAGAGATGGGGGTAAGGTAGGAGTTCAAGTGGCAGTCTTCCTAGCAATAAAGTTGGAGTCTCTGCTGGCTGGTTGGGGAGAAGGTGGGTACCAAGCAAGGCTCATCTGCAACGTTGCATTCTCCATGGAGGGAAGAAGTTAATGTCTCCATGTGAGGAGATCTGCCAAGCTTCTCAGAAGGATATGCAAGGGTTGATGTTAAGGGGAGTTCATCCCTATGTTCAAAATTGAACAGGCACTGGAAGGCAACAGGAACAAGAGGCATGTAGAAATGAATCCACAGGTATTAAGGATGCAGTGTCCGCACTGTGGGGACTATCCCCTCTGTAGAGTCACGAGGGCAAAGAGAAGTTGCAGGGACTTCAGCCCAAATGGATGTTCTTAAGGCGGTTTAACTTCCTTCACTCTCTTGGGTTTTGCTTGGGACCAAAGGGGTGTGATCGGGCTTGATGGTTGGGGTCTTTTGGAGGAGCTCGCCGGAGAGATGGAGCAGTCCATAGCCGCATCCTGGGTGATGATCTTAAGGTTGAGAAGTAACTTTTCGCCTTCTGGGAAGTTGGAGAAGGAGAGTGTCTTGCCCTTCCAGATGAATTTAGTGGCAAAGGGGAAGGCCTACCAGTATTTAATGTTATTTTTGGATAAGGCCAGGAGAAGTGGCTTGAGGGCTCTTGGCAGGAAAGCTGGGGGTTGTTGCGGGAGAGCTTAATTACTTCCTCCTTGACGGCATAAAAGTGTGGCTTTACTATTATATCTCTAAGGGATCCATCCCTTCTGGGGGGGCCTAAGGATCTGTGGGCACGGTCCAGCTCCATACGGTGTTCTGGGATCCCTGGGATTAGATTTTGGAGTAAGTCCCGCACTGCACCAGGGGTGTCTGTTTTGGACTCTGGGAGACCACATACTCTAAAGTTGTACCTTCTCGAGCGGTTTTCCAGGTCATCTATTCTGAAAAGGGCTGTGTCTAGTTGATTCTGGAGGAATTGGATATTATCTGTGTTTTGGTTCATCCTGGAGACTGTCACGTCAACCTTGTGTTCTATGGCCTCTATTCTGCAACCCAGAGCTTGAAAGTCTGTGCAAATTTCTCCTGTAATTTTGGCTGCTGTTGCGGCCAGGCCTATTTCCAATAAATCAGCAAAGTGATTGAACATATCAGTCATCTGGTTATTTAAGCACCTGTTGTATGGTCCTAGCTTCGGGGTCTGGAGAATAGAGTCTGGGGAGTTGTAGGCCTGAACAGGCCCGTCTGGCATACGGGCCCCCTCCGCTAGTGTGCGGGCAATGAGGGATTCTGTGGAGGCCGGTGAGGGGGTCATTGTATGTGGGGCAGTCCCAAGAAACACTGGGGGGTAAGGCAGGATTACAGTGGAGAGCACTTGCCTGTGGTCGCTTTCTCCCTCAGAGCATGTGGCGAGCGTGCTTGCTGCGGCGGCCATCTTGGTACACCCGGGATCGGCCTGATCCTTAAAACGGGGCTCCAGGCTCCTTCTTGCAGGCAGTCTGGGCATCCAGTGTAGTCCTGGGGTGTTCCGGGCTTCAGCTGGGGTGGATTGGCCAGTCTGGCCGTGCTGGAAGGAGCGGTGTGGGCGCCGGTTTGCTCGGGCGGTGCGAAGCTCCTGGCTTAAGCGGCCATCACTGAGCTTCGCGCATATGCACTCTCCCTTTATTTTTATTTTTAACCATTTCACCTAAAAGTCACCATTTAGGGATACTTCACTATGTTTTCCTCCCCAATTTGAAGTTTATTACAGACTCTGAATGCATATTTATAATTTCATGATATGTTCACCTTTATGTATGTTTTAATGTTTGGTTGATTGGTGATTTTAGCGCCACACTTATTGTTTTTAATACTGTTGAAGCATTTGTGGTCATATGCGGTGTGTGCAGCTTACCTACCCAATTTGCACATAAGCCTTTTGTTTTCTAATAAATAAGGAATGACCTATAATGCATAGCCTTTCCCTAAGTCATAAAAGCTATAATTTTAAAGAAATGGATAATCCAGCCCCTCTTTTAAATGGGTATGCTCCTAGCAACCATATTGCCAGTGTCTTTTTTCGGAGAGCCATTTGGGAGAGTTAACAATTCTGTATAGCTAGAGATACTGTTAATTAACTAATTTAGTTTATTTATTGATTAATTTTTTACATTCGTGCATGCATTTGACAATAGCTTGCCATTTAGCCCTACATATTGCCAGACTTGATTAACAAGATTTGATCCCATACAATTCAGTGGGGTTTGTTGCAAAGTTCATGAACATAGAACTTTGAACAAGATTCACAAAACTGTTTGTGAACCAAACCCAGACAGATTTGCTCATCATTAGAGTTGATCGAACCCCCAGATGTTCGGGTTCGGTGGATTCGGCCGAACTTTGGGAAAAAGTCCGGGTTCGGCTCCGAACTCGACCCAAACTTTATCCCGGACCCCGAACCCCATTGAAGTCAATGGGGACCAGAACTTTTCAGCACAAAAATGGCTGTAACAAAGTCCTGGCAAGTGCTAGAGGACTGAAAAAGGAAGTAAAATGGGGGTAAGAGTAGGGCAAGCGCCCTACAAAAAAAATGGGAATAGGGAAAATAAATTAAAATCAAATATAAAAAAGGGAAGGGGGTAGATGTGGAGTAGGAACCTAGAGGTTGACTAGGCCATGACCGTGGCAGTGTAGGTGGAAGTGGTGGTGGTCGAGGGGGAGGTAGCCAACACAGTTTTTTTGTTTGTTTTTGTTTATATATGGGGTAGCCCCCAAAATATTGAGGCATATTCAAAAAAACAAGTATATGAATGGCTGTGTGAGTCCGGTCTAATTGTATATTCTGCACAAGGTACAGACAAGTCTTGTGGGATTCATGCCTGGTTCATTTTAATAAACGTTAGCTTGTCCATGTTGGCTGTGGACAGGCTGCTGCGCTTGTCTGTGATAATGCCCCCTGCCGTGCTAAAGGCATAAATAGCAAGCTCAGGCCATGTGGCCAATTTGGAGACCCAGAAGTTGAATGGGGCAGACCCATCAGTCAGTACATGTAGGCGTGTGCACACATACTCTTCCACCATGTTGCTGAAATGCTGCCTCCTGCTAAGACGTTGTCTATCGGCTGGTGGGGCTGTTTGTTGTGGTGGGCTGCTGACAAAGCTTTGCCACATTTCGGCCATGCTAACCCTGCCTTCTAAGGTGCTGGCGGTGCCACAGCTGCGTTCCTCCTCCTCTGCCTTCGCCTTGTGCTTCCACTGAGCCCCCGGTGTCATTTGGGAATGTCCTCAGCAGCGCCTCTACCAGCGTGCGCTTGTAGTCGCGCATCTTCCTCTCATGCTCCAGTGAGGGAATTAAGGACGGCATGTTGTCCTTGTAACGGGGATCCAGCAGGGTGGCCACCCAGTAATCGGCACACGTTACAATGTGGGCAACTCGGCTGTCGTTGTGCAGGCACTGCAGCATGTAGTCGGCCATGTGTGCCAGGCTGCCCAGAGGCAAAGACAAGCTGTCCTCTGTGGGAGGTATATCATCTGTGTCCTCCGTATCCCCCCAGCCACACTCCAGTGATGCCCACGAGCTGCGTTGGGTGCTGCGGTTCCTCCTCCTCCTCCTCATGATCTTCCTCGTCCTCCAGGAATGTGCCCTGGCTTGAATATTTTTGACCTGGCCTATGCTGGTGCAGGAACCCACCCTCCAAGCCACTTGCGAATGACTGGCCTGATAACCCTGGAAATGACCCCTCTTCCTCCTCCTCATCCTCCTGTGCCACATCCTCTTCCATCATGGCCCGAAGTGTTTTTTCAAGGAGACATAGAAGTGGTATAGTAACGCTGAGAACAGCATCATCGGCACTGGCCATGTTGGTGGAGTACTCAAAACACCGCAATACGCTACACAGGTCTCGCATGGAGGCCCACTGGTTGGTGGTGAAGTGGTGCTGTTCCGCAGAGTGACTGACCCATGCATGCTGCAGCTGAAACACCACTATTGCCTGCTGCTGCTCGCACAGTCTCTCCAACATGTGCAAGGTGGAGTTTCACCTTGTGGGCACGTCGCATATAAGGCGGGAAGGCCGAAGTTCCACTGCAGCGCAGACAGACGAGCAGCAGCAGGGTGAGAACACTGAAAGTGTGCACAGACAACCTGCACTTTCTGCAGCAGCTCTGACATATCCGGGTAGTTTTTTAGAAAATTCTGTACCACCAAATTCAGCACATGCGCCAGGCAAGAGATGTGCATCAAACGGGCTAGGCCCAGAGCCGCTAGGAGATTTCGCCCATTGTCGCAGACCATCAGGCCGGGCTTGAGGCTCAGAGGCAACAACCACTCATTGGTCTGTTGTTCAATGCCTGTCCACAGCTCCTGTGCAGTGTGGGGTTTATCCCCCAAACATATCAGTTTTAAAACAGCCTGCTGTCGTTTCCCCTTGGATGTGCTGATGTTGGTGGTGAAGGTGTTACGCTGAGCGGATGAGGAGGTGGTCGAGGAGGAGGAAGCGCAGTAGGAGAAGGAGGAAATAGGAGGCAAAGAGAAATGCCCTGCAATCCTCGGTGGTGGAAGGATATGCGCCAAATGGCTAGCCGGCTCAGGCCCACCCGCCACTACATTTGCCCAGTGTGCAGCTAGCGAGATATAGCGTCCCTGCCCGTGCTTACTGGTCCAGGTATCAGTGGTTATGTGGGCCTTGCCACAGATGGCGTTGCACAGTGCACACTTGATCTTGTCCCCGACTTGTTTGTGCAGGGAAGGGACGGCTCGCCTGGAAAAGTAGTGGCAGCAGGGAACCACGTACTGTGGGACAGCCACCGCCATCAGGTTTTTGAAACTGTCCGTGTCCACCAAATGGAATGACAGCATTTCAAACTTTAGAAATTTTGAAATGCTGGCATTCAGGGCCAGGGTTCGCGGGTGGGTAGGGGGGTACTTCCTCTTTCTCTCCAGTGTTTGGGAGATGGAGAGGTGTAAGCTTCCATAGGACAATGGTGTGGAAATGCTTGGGGACGGTGGCGGACATGGTGGCGTTGCTGTCATATCATCTGTTTGCTGGGTGGCAGGTGACACTGTCACGGTAGAGTTGGAGGAAGAGGCCGAGGCAGCAGCAGAAGAGGAAGCAGGAGGAGGCCGAGACCTTTCTTGGATTTTGAGGTAATTATTCCAATGCAGCTTGTGCCTTGAATTTAGATGCCTGATCATGCAGGTTGTGATCAGGTTTAGAACATTTATGCCCCGGCTCAGGCTATCATTGCACAGCTTGCAAACCACTCGTGTCTTGTCGTCAGCACATTGTCTGAAGAACTGCCACGCGGGGGGACGCCTTTGAGCTGCCTTTGGTGTGCTAGGTCCCTGGGTGCGGTGGGTAGGAGCAGGCATACTGTCTAGGGGACGCTTGCTCCGCTCTTGCAACCTGCTTCTTCTTTTGCTGTGCTGGTGCCTCTGTGCGACCACCACCTCTTCCTCCAAACTGCACACATCACTCACATGACCCTCAGTCCATGTGGGGTCTAGGACCTCATCATCCTCCTCCCCATCATCTTCCATCCACCCTTCACCACTGCCCTCCTTGTCAGTCTGCACACTGAGGAAAGCTGCAGCAGTTGGCACCTGTGTTTCGTCATCATCTAGGACTTGCTGCGCTGGTGTTTCCACATCCTCATCCTGCAACAGAAGTGGTTGGGCATCGGTGTACTCAATGTCTTCCACTTCTGGGGCAGGGCTATGTGGCTGGCCCACAGAAAGCACACCAGGAGAGTCATCAAAAAGCATAATAGTCTCTTACATGACTTGGGGCTCAGACTGCTTGGCTAATTTACAAGGGGCTGAGGTGAAAGACAGATGGCCATGGGGTTCAGGTGCCATCTCTTAGCTTTCATCAAGGGACCGGGAGGGAGACAATGTGAAGGAACTGGAGGCATTGACAGCCGCCCAATCTACTATCGCCTGTACTTGTTCTAGCCTCACCAATCGTTGAGCGGCATTCGGGCCTACCATATACCGGTGAAGGTTCTGTTGGCTACCTGAGGAAGGTGTTTCACATGTGCGTGTAGCTGGCACACATCGACCATGACCTCTTCTTTCAACAGGAGCTTCACCAACACGACCAACACCAGCAGCACCAGGAGCACCAGCAGCACCATGACCACGTCCCTTATTTGACGCTCTCCTCATTGTGCCCGCAAATGTACTATGTAGCCAATAATCTGTGCCTTACAGCAACAGCTGGAACCTGGCCGTATAGGAGTAGGCAATGATTTTTGAACAATAATCTGTCGCTTACAGCAACAGCTGGAACCTCTCCCTTTAGAACTAGGAGATGATTTTTGAACAATAATCTGTCCCTTACAGCAACAGCTGGAACCTGGCCCTATAGGAGTAGGCAATGATTTTTGAACAATAATCTGTCACTTACAGCAACAGCTGGAACCTATCTCTTTAGAACTAGGAGATGATTATTGAACAATAATCTGTCACTTACAGCAACAGCTGGAACCTGGCCCTATAGGAGTAGGCAATGTTTTTTGAACAATTATCTGTCACTTACAGCAACAGCTGGAATCTCTCCCTTTAGAACTAGGAGAAGATTTTTGAGCAATAATCTGTCCCTTACAGCAACAGTTGAAACCTGGCCCTATAGGAGTAGGCAATGATTTTTGAACAATAATCTGCCCCTTACAGCAACAGCTGGAACCTGGCCCTATAGGAGTAGGCAATGATGTTTGAAAAATAATCGGTCACTTACAGCAACAGCTGGAACCTCTCCCTTTAGAACTAGAAGATGATTTTTGAACAATAATCTGTCCCTTACAGCAACAGCTGGAACCTCTCACTTTAGAACTAGGAGATGATTATTGAACAATAATCTGTCACTTACAGCAACAGCTGGAACCTGGCTCTATAAGAGTAGGCAATGTTTTTGAACAATAATCTGGCACTTACAGCAACAGCTGGAACCTCTCCCTTTAGAACTAGGAGATGATTTTTGAACAATAATCTGCCCCTTACAGCAACAGCTGGAACCTGGCCCTATAGGACTAAGCAATGATTTTTGAACAGTAATCTGTCACTTACAGCAACAGCTGGAATCTGGCCCTATAGGAGTAGGCAATGATTTTTGAACAATAATCTGTCCCTTACAGCAACAGCTGGAACCTGGCCCTATAGGAGTAGGCAATGATTTTTGAACAATAATATGTCACTTACATCAACCTCTCCCTTTAGAACTAGGAGATGATTATTGAACAATAATCTGTCACTTACAGCAACAGCTGGAACCTGGCCCTATAGGAGTAGGCAATGATTTTTGAACAATAATATGTCACTTACATCAACCTCTCCCTTTAGAACTAGGAGATGATTATTGAACAATAATCTGTCACTTACAGCAACAGCTGGAACTTGGCTCTATAGGAGTAGGCAATGCTTTTTGAACAATAATCTGTCATTTACAGCAACAGCTGGAACCTCTCCCTTTAGAACTAGGAGATGATTTTTGAACAATAATCTGTCCCTTACAGCAACAGCTGGAACCTGGCCCTATAGGAGTAGGCGATGATTTTTGAGCAATAATCTGTCCCTTACAGCAACAGCTGGAACCTAGCCCTATAGGAGTAAGCGATGATTTTTGAACAATAATCTGTCCCTCTAAGCAACAGCTGGAACCTGAACCTATAGAACTAGGAGATGATTTTAGAACAATATAATCTGTCCCTCTAAGCAGAAGCCTCTACCTAGTGCAGTCAGATCGTTCTGTAATGCAGGGTGAGATCTGCAATCTGTCACTCAAAGCAGCAGTATGAGAAATCTGTAATTAGTCCAGAATCAGATCGTTGTATAATGCAGGGTGAGATCTGTCCCTCAGAGCAGCAGTAGTAGTAATCTCTAATTAATCCTGAATCAGATTGTCCTATAATGCAGGATGAGATGTTAAAATATCTGCAATCTATCCCTCACAACAACGCTGGCAGCTTCCCCCCCTACACTAGTCAGAGTCTCAGAGAGCATGTGACATGCAGCACTGTGACTCCAGCTTATAAAGAGGCTGGGTCACATGATGCACTGGCCATTCACAGCCATGCCATTAGTAGAGCAAACCAGTGAAACACTTGTTGATTGGCTGCCCTGCAGCTATTCATCATGCGTGATTCAACTACCAGAACTTGAACCCGAACGTTTTTAAAAATGTCCGGGTACGGGTCCTGGACACCCCAAAGTTCGGTATGGACCCAAACTTTACAGTTCGGGTTCGCTCAACACTATTCATCATTAATGTATAAATAAAGGCAACACTCTTTTTTGTTTTAGTTAGAATGGAGAAGGATTAGAACTCTTGTTGAGTTGTTTAATGCTGTCTGTGTCCATTAGGAAGAATCATCCTCTCTATTTGTCCTGTCCAAAATTTTGGCTGGTTACTAAAACAGGAATAGAAGGGATATTGTCCAGTGAGGAAACTAACTCTAG
>BLSH010497131.1:231364-245111 GCA_018402905.1 Glandirana rugosa
GTGCAATCTGTCCCTCACAAAAACGCTGGCAGCTTCCTCTCTCTACACTAGTCAGAGTCTCAGAGAGCATGTGACATGCAGCACTGTGACTCCAGCTTATAAAGAGGCTGGGTCACATGATGCACTGGCCATTCACAGCCATGCCATTAGTAGAGCAAACCAGTGAAACACTTGTTGATTGGCTGCCCTGCAGCTATTCATCATGCGTGATTCAACTACCAGAACTTGAACCCGAACGTTTTTAAAAATGTCCGGGTACGGGTCCTGGACACCCCAAAGTTCGGTATGGACCCAAACTTTACAGTTCGGGTTCGCTCAACACTATTCATCATTAATGTATAAATAAAGGCAACACTCTTTTTTGTTTTAGTTAGAATGGAGAAGGATTAGAACTCTTGTTGAGTTGTTTAATGCTGTCTGTGTCCATTAGGAAGAATCATCCTCTCTATTTGTCCTGTCCAAAATTTTGGCTGGTTACTAAAACAGGAATAGAAGGGATATTGTCCAGTGAGGAAACTAACTCTAGTGACCTTGGTGACCACCAAGGATTTCAGTCATTTTGGGGAGATTTCTTCTCACTTCCTGGTATGGCTTTTGGACAGCAAGTAAAGGGAAATCTACCCAATGGGAGTCAGGAGTTATAACCTGACAGGAATCATAACTATCAGTATCAGTACCCCAAATTTGCAGTGACTTGAGCCTCTCTCGGGGAGAGGTATGTCAAAGCATTCCCTGGGGTTCTGTGTCTGCTGTTGCCATCTGAACAGTCCCAGTAACTCATTCAGTAGGAAATTGCTCGGCAA
Source organism: Glandirana rugosa (assembly GCA_018402905.1). Classification (NCBI taxonomy): domain Eukaryota; kingdom Metazoa; phylum Chordata; class Amphibia; order Anura; family Ranidae; genus Glandirana; species Glandirana rugosa. Next base: position 232,168 of record BLSH010497131.1, read on the forward strand.
CTGTGAGTTCCTAACTTTGCACTGGGTATGAATCCGGAGCTTGAGTTAAATCTTTCAGGAGATGTCTTTGCATCGTAGGCCCAAATGTGTGTAGCAGGCTGACCCAGTGTTACTCTGAAAAATGGTGGTTTATGCCAGGTTGTGTAGGAAGCAAGCACATTAATGGTATGTGCTGGCTTCATATGAGAGCCAAGGATGAGCTCAGAGCCCCACCCCTTCGAGGAGGTCAGTGTGTGAAGGGAGCCATGAGAGGTGCTGGTGTGTACCATGGTGTCCAGGTCCGGAGAGAGTGAGGCCCAACCCTGAGTCCATGGGTTACTGAACAGCTAGGAAGCTGTAAGAAAAATGCACAGCTGGTGATGGTGCAGAGAGGTGCTGTATCTGTGAATAAACACTGGAACATGTTTAATAGTCAGGAGGACCAAAAAGGTACTGAAAGTTCAGGAAGGACCTTGAAGAGGTTAAATGGAGCAGTAAAGCTGCCACAAGAGAACCAGGGGGCTGAATGTTATGTTTTTGCTCTGATGGTTAGAACCCCATGTGTGGGAAAACATAATTGTGTAAAATGTTGATGTTCATTTAAATAAAAGTGGGCAGGAAAGCCATGAAAACTATATCTGGCTCACTGTTTTGGCACTACCATTGCGCTAAGAAACCCCAACATGTCACAGTGGCCTCAGCCTCCACCCACTCTTTTGAGCAGGTTCCACATATTACATACGGGTGCTCTCCCTCTATTACCTTTCCTCCTCTTGCACACACACGGTTTCTTTTGCAGTTCCACTGCACTGGTCAACACTGCACTGCACAACAGACCCCTTGGGCATTCACACATATATTTTCAAAATTAGGAGGATATCTACACCACAGATCACATTGTCTGTACCAATTGTAGGTTTAGGCGTCTGCCTTTGTCTACATCCTCTGCCTACATAGTGGCTTTGCTGTATTACTTTTTTGAGATTGTCAGTCTGTGTCTTGTCTTTTTTTACATTTCAAAGTTTGGTCTGGTTTAATATCTTTAGGTCCCAGAGAAAACCTATACCAGTAGCTATAGGGTCCCAGGGTCTATGTTTAAAGCCTACAGGGTCACACTAAAAAAACACCTTCTTCTAGTATTCAAGTGTTTAAATAATATAAACTTTAAAGCAGAACTCCAGGAAAAAAATGTTTTTCCATGTTCTTGTTGCTGATCTCCTACCTTCACCAACTATGCCATCCATCTTTTGCTGAGCTCTGTAGTTCCTCTGCAATAGCCTGCGGAACTTGCTGAAAAACCATTACCCAGTGGTTTACTGTTTGTAAGACCACTGGCTGTGATCTCTCCTGTACTATCAGCCAGCGAACTTTTAACTGCCCACTTGTAGTTCTCCATGGCCAGCATGTAGTCGGTGGAGGCAGTCTCACAGCCACTGGTCTGTGCTGCCCATAGAGGTGGTGCCCCCATCTCTTGGTGTAAAGCGGAGGTCAATGACAGAGATCCTCCTCAAGAGAGAGCAGATCTTGGGCTGTGACAGGTCTGGAATGTCCGGTATGTGAACAGAGGAGAGAAGAGAAGTTACAGTAAGTGCAGTGTTCACATACCAGACATTCCAGACCTGTCACAGCCTGCGATCCGCTCTCTCATGCAGATGATCGGTCATTGATGTCCACTCTGCACTGATAAGCTGCACTGGTGATACTGCACTGATGGGCACTGATAAGCTGCACTGGTGTGACTGCACTGATGGGCACTGATAAGCTGCACTGGTGTGTCCGCACTGATGGGCACTGATAAGCTGCACTGGTGTGACTGCACTGATGGGCACTAATAAGCCAAACTGATGGGCACTGATAAGCTGCACTAATGAGCACAGGTAAGCCACACTGATGGTCGCTGATAAGCCACACTGATGGGCACTGATAAGCCACACTGATGAGCACTAATGAACTGCACTGGTGGGCACTGATGTGACTGCCCTGTTGGGCACTGATAAGCCACACTGATGGGCACTGATAAGCCACACTGATGGGCACTGGTGTGACCGCACTGATGGGCACTGATAAGTCACACTGATGGGCATTGATAAGCTGCACTGGTGGGTACTGGTGTGACCGCACTGTTAGGCTGCACTGATGGGCACTGATAAGCCGCACTGATGGACACTGATAAGCTGCACTGATGGGCATTGGTAAGCCATGCTGATGGGCACTGGTGTAATAGCACTGAAGGTCACTGATAAGCCACACTGATAAGCTGCACTGGTGGGCACTGGTGTGACCGCACTGATGGCCACTCATAAGCCGCACTGATGGGCACTGATACGCCGCACTGATGGGCACAGATGAGACTGCACTTATGGGTACTGATAAACTGCACTGAGTTTGCACTTATGAGGCTGCACTGGTCGACACTGATACGGCTACACATATGGTCACTGATGAGGCTGCACTGATAAGCAGTGGACACTGCCCACTGCTTTATGGACACTGTACACTGCCAAATATCTGTAGGAGGGGTTTCCACCATCCCTGCAGTCATTTTTATTCTTATTTTCAGTGTGATGTGTGTTATATGTGACGTTACATATCATAGAGGCTGGTATTGTGGTAATATTGAAGTGTATTGAGATTTCCATACATCAGAGGGTTCCACTGTTACTGTGTTATTGGTTAGTAAGTTAGCGCTGCACTTTTTTGTTTTCTCTCATGTGGACATTTACTTGTGTCTAGAGTTGAGCGAACTTCTAGAAGTCTGGGTTCTGCTGGTTCGGCCGAACTTCGCGACAAAGTCCGGGTTCGGGTCCGGACAGAACCCGAACTTTGTCCCGGACCCCGAACCCCATTGAAATCAATGGGGACCCGAACTTTTAGGCACAAAAATGGCTGTAAAATAGTCCTGGAAAGTCCTAGAGGTCTGCAAAAGGAAGGAAATGGGGGTAAGGGTGGGGCAAGTGACCTACAAAGAAATGGGGACAGGGAAATAACTTTAAATATTAAAAAAAAAATAAAAACATAAAAAAAGCAAAAATGGAGGTGAATGTGGATCATCTTCAAACTGGGTCTGAAAAGTATTAATTAACGGTAGAGGCCATATAACTGTTCTAAAATCATCTTCAAACTGTGTCAAAAAAGTATAAATAAGCCGGGAGAACCCATATCACTGTTCTACAAACATCTGGAAACTCTGTGTGTCACTTTAAATGAAACCGGGAATAAGTGAACATCTGTTCTGCAAACATCTTTAAAGTCTGTGTGTCACTTTAAATATAACCGGGAATAAGTGAACATCTGTTCTGCACACATCTGGAAAGTCTGTATGTCACTTTAAATGAAACCGGGAATACGTGAACATCTGTTCTGCACACATCTGTAAAGTATGTGTGTCACTTTTAATATAGCCGCTAATAAGTGAACATCTGTTCTGCACACATCTGTATAGTCTGTGTGTCACTTTAAATATAGACGCTAATAAGTGAACATCTGTTAAAAGTGACACACAGACTATACAGATGTGTGCAGAGCAGATGTTCACTTATTAGCGGCTATATTAAAAGTGACACACAGACTATACAGATGTGTGCAGAACAGATGTTCACTTATTAGCGGCTATATTAAAAGTGACACACAGACTATACAGATGTGTGCAGAACAGATGTTCACTTATTCCCGGTTATATTTAAAGCGACACACAGACTTTAAAGATGTTTGCAGAACAGATGTTCACTTATTCCCGGTTTCATTTAAAGTGCCACACAGACTATACAGATGTGTGCAGAACAGATGTTCACTTATTCCCGGTTATATTTAAAGTGGCATACAGACTTTAAAGATGTTTGCAGAATAGATGTTCACTTATTCCCGGTTTCATTTAAAGTGACACACACATTTTCCAGATGTTTGCAGAACAGTGATATGGGTTCTCCCGGCTTATTTATACTTTTTTGACACAGTTTGAAGATGATTTTAGAACAGTTATATGGCACCTCCATTTTTGCTTTTTTTATGTTTTTATTTTTTAAAAAATATTTAAAGTTATTTCCCTGTCCCCATTTCTTTGTAGGGCACTTGTCCCACCCTTACCCCCATTTTCCTTCCTTTCGCAGACCTCTAGGACCTTCCTGGACTTTTTTACAGCTTTTTTCAGAATTTTCATTAAAATTACCAGAACCCCGGACCCGAACCCGGACTTTTTTTGAAAAGTCCTGGTTCGGGTCCGGGTCCCGGACACCCCAAAGTTCGGTACGGACCCCAACTTTGTGTCACACGCTGATGTAAAACATCATGGCCTGGCTGTCACACACCTGATGGTGGAGTCTGTCTTGTGCAGGAAGCAACCACTCTTACGACCCTGGTTCGGGAACCCCTGATAGAGCAGACAGAGGGTTCCAGAGCACAGAGGGCACAAGGGCTGGACAGGAACACTGATGGTGAGATGGGGCCGTCAAGTGGCTCGTGCAATCCGTAGAGTAGTGAGGCAGGCTGAACTCGGCAACTGGCTGGCAAGCGGTACAGAAGGAGCAGGCTGAAGGATCGTCAGGTACAGGCAGGGTCTTTAACAGGCAGGCAGCGTGGTACAAGGGGTCAGGCAGAAGAGTCGTCATGGGCAAGCTGGGGGTCGGTTCAGGTGGAAGTCAATCAAGGTCAAACAAGCCGGGTCACAGGAACAGATCAGGATACAGGTTCAAAGACAGGTACAGTAGCTCTCCGGAACACACACTAACCCTGTAGAATGGACAGCACAGGCTGCTGGGTTCCCCAGGCTTAAGTAGGCCGCTTGGCGCAGTTCCCGTCGCGTGCACGTGCACAGGCGCGTGCACCACCGCAGAAATAGCAGAGCAAGGCACCAATGTCCCTTAACATTGCCCCCCCAAGGGGCAGCCTCTGCATGCCTCGCCAGACACCAGCTTCCAGATGGTTTCTCTTAAAGGTTCGGATCAACTCGGCTCCCAAGAATTCTCCTCGGGTCCATAACTTTTCCACTTCACCAAGTACTGGGTTACGTTACGCCACTTCCGGCAGTCCAGGATGGCTTTGACCTAGAACTCCTCCTCTCCATTTACAAGCACTGGTTCTGGTGGTCCCTTTTTCTGTCCTGGGAAGGGATCAAGAGGGACTGGTTTGAGTAGAGACACATGGAAAACTGGGTGCACACGTAAGGAAGAAGGTAAGACCAGTTCATACGTCACCCTGTTTACTTTCTTTTTTACTGGGAAAGGCCCAACAAATCTGGGTCGCAACTCCCTTGAGGGACAAGCGAGTTTTACATTTCTGGTGGCCAACCAGACCAAGTCACCCGGCTTAAGTTCCAGCTCTCCCCGTCTTTTCCTGTCAAAAGCTTGTTTGGTAATTTCTGTGTTTCCTGAAAGTGTGTCCTGCAGGAGTTGAGTATTTTCCCTGAAGAAATTTAAAGTTTTCTGTACCGCCGGTACTGTACTTTCAGAAGCCAAGACAGGTAGAAAAGTTGGGTGGAAGCTGTAATTCGCCCAGAGCGGGTACTGTTTGGTGGCCGAGTGGATGGTGTTATTGAAGGTAATAAGGAGGCCCAGTCATCTTGAGAGAACGAGGAAAAACACCGCAGATATTGTTCCAGAGTCTGGTTCGTTCTCTCAGTTTGGCCATCCATCTGGGAATGGTAGGCCGAGGACAGCGACAATTCAATTTCCAGTGCTGAACAGAGGGCCCTCCAGAATCTGGAGATAAACTGAACCCCACAATCTGACACAATACTAAGGGGTATCCCGTGGAGTCGGACAATTTCCCAGATGAAGATTTCTGCTGTCTCGCCAGCCGTAGGTGTACCCTTCATGGGTAAAAAATGGGCCATCTTGGTCATGCGGTCCACAACCACAAAGATAGTAGTAAAGCCCTTGGACGGGGGTAGTTCCACAATAAAGTCCATAGCTATCTGGGTCCATGGACGCTCAGGTACAGGGAGTGGATTCAAAAGACCCCAAGCCTTGGCTTTGTCTGTTTTGTTTTGTGCACAAATAGCACATGTGCTCACATATTTACGGCAGTCTGATTCTGCCAACGGCCACCAGAACGAATGTGAGAGCAGCTCGTAGGTTTTACGGGCTCCAAAGTGCCCCGCCAACTTGTGGTCATGGCATAGTTTCAAAACAGTGGGGCGTTGCTCCGCCAGAATGAAGATCCGCTGACCATACCACCATAGCCCATTCTTTTCAGACAACCTGGGATCTCGGGAGCAGGTTGAGCCAGCAAGGGCCGTCTAACCTGTGCCAGCAAATCCTCCTGGGACAATAGGAAGTTCAGTGACTAAAGGATGGTATCTGGAGGAGCACAGTTGCCGTGATCATTGAACATTCTCGAAAGGGCATCAGGTTTAACATCATTTGACCCTGGCCTGTACGTTAAGTGAAAAAGAAACCTCAAAAAGAAAAGTGCCCAATGAGCTTGACAGGGTTTCAGCCTTTTGGCCATTCTCAGATATTCAAGGTTCTTATGGTCTGTATATATCAAAATAGGGTGTGTGGCTCCTTCAAGCAAGTATCGCCATTCTTCAAGTGCCGATTTGATGGCCAAGTGTTATCTAACCCCTATGTCATAATTCCTCTCCAGAGATGATAGTTTCCGGGAGAAGAATGCGACGGGATGGAGCAGAGCCTTGGGGCCCTGTCTCTGGGAGAGAACTGCCCCCACAGCGATCGCTGAAGCGTCCACCTCCAGGACGTAGGGCAAGGCTGGATCAGGATGCTTTAAAATGGGCGCTGCCGTGAACAGGCCTTTAAGAGTCTGGAAAGCTGTTTCTGCCTCGGTTGTCCACTGAAAGTGAGTGTTTTGTTTTGTGAGCTGCGTGATTGGAGCAATGATGGCCGAGAACCCCTTTATAAATTTTCTTTAAAAGTTTGCGAAGCCCACGAAACGTTGGACCCCTTTCCTGTCTGTAGGTGCTGGCCAATCAAGAATAGTAGAGACCTTCTTGAGGTCCATTGTGATACCGGTCACAGAAAAAACTAGTCCCAGAAAATGAATGCTAGTTTGCTTAAAAGCGCACTTCTCCGCTTTGGCATAGTGCCCATGCTGTCAAAGATGGCTCAGGACTTGGATGACATGCACTCTGTGTTCCTCAAGGGAGGAAGAAAAGATCAAGATATTGTCTAAGTATATGATAACGAACAGATCTAAGAAGTCCCGGAAGACATCATTCACAAAGTGCTGGAATGTAGCGGGGGCATTGCACAGACTGAATGGCATAACCAGATACTCGTAATGCCCAAAGTACAGAAGGTGGTTTTCCACTCATCGCCTTCTCGAATACGGACCAGATTGTAGGCACCCCGTAAATCAACTTCGGAGAAGATGATGGCAGATCCCAGTCTTTGGAACAGTTCAGGAACCAAAGGTAAGGGATAGCGTTTTTTGACCGTTATCCGGTTTAATTCCCAGTAGTCTATACAGGGACATAGAGAATGGTCCTTTTTCTCTACAAAAAATATGACCGCCCCTGCAGGAGACATGGAGGGTCAGATGAATCCCTTTTCTAGATTGTCGTCTAGATGAGCGCCGCCAACTCAAGTTCTGACAGAGGATAAATCCTTCCAAAGGGCACTTCAGCTCCAGGTAGCAGCTCAGTTGGACAGTCGTAAGGACGGTGAGGTGGGAGTTTCTCAGCCCCCTTTTTACTGAATACATCCAGGTATCCATGGAAGGCAGATGGAACAGCTAGACGGGTTTCAGGACCAGAGTCCATGTACAGACAGCCCAATGTGGGTGCGACTTCCTAGATCTATTTTAGGCAATGCTGCCAGCAATATGGGGATCAGAACTTGATAGTCCCGGCAATCCAGTCTATGTTAGGGCTATGTGCCTGGAGCCAGGGCAGGCCCAGGATGATGGGGAACAGGGGGGATGCTATGACATCCAACAGAAGGAGTTCCTGTTGGCCGTCGGCTGTGGTGGCAGGTAGTGGGATGGTCTCATGAGACACCACACCCGACTTAATGGGGGATCCGTCGGCCAGGTGGATGATGAACTTTTGGATCTTCGGCCAAAGAGGAATTTGTTGGGAAGCCGCAAAGTTCTCATCTAGAAAGCAGCTACACGCTCCAGAGTCAATTATAGCTGCCACTTGAATAATCTTTCCTGGAAGCTGCAGGGAGAGAGAAAGTACAAGTTGAGAGACTGGGTGAGGGAAGCTGGACACAACACTGATGGAGGCTGATACCCACTTAACGCGCTTAGCGGGGCAGTATCTCACCATATGTCCAGGTTCCCTGCAGTACAAACATAAGTTCAGTGCAAACCTCCGCTGTCTCTCTTCAGGGGTAAGAGACAGATATAGGAGCCCTATTTGCATGGGCTCGGAGGTATCCGGAGGAGAGGAAGAGGTTGCAGAGGCAAAGGAAGTTGGTCTAGGGTAGACAGGGACTCGGACAGCACAGGCTGCTGGGTTCCCCAGGCTTAAATAGGCCGCTTGGTGCCGTTTCCGGCGCATGCACAGACGTGCACAGGCGCGTGTACCACTGCGGAAATAGCAGAGCAAGGCACCAATGTCCCCTAACACTGGCTCTTTCTGTGGTGTGGCTAAGGATGTTCTCATACGCCATACCAGCACTGATTGCTGTTAGAAAGATCTCAATTATAGCAGAGTACAGTGTGTATAATATATCATTATGGAATGTATCTACAGTTCAGTAATGATTAAAGAAAGCATGTAAGGACAATATGTTTATCTCCTGTTGTTTCTGGAGGTGAGAGAACACATGCTTTGCATTTATAAGGCTGTAACTTACCCTGCCCTGTTGTGTGTGTCACTGAGTAGTATGGCTGGCTGCAGAATGAGGGATGTGATTTATGTTGAAGTGGGCTTATTCACATTTACATGTACAGGCCTAGTGTACCTCACACATTCACTGCAATATGCAAAGCATGATGGGAAATTTAGTTTGAGGATTGTGTAAAGAGAGAGAGGGGGATATGATGCAATTTCTGTTCTAACAGAGCCTCCTTGGCAGAATACATGATGCATTTTTTGAACTGAGGAGCTCAATTCATATTTTTTCAATTGTAAGTAACTTCACAAATGTAATAACTGTTTAGTGTGGGGGTGTACTAAGGGGGGATTTTTTGCAGATCCCAGAGTTCTGCTTTAGGTTTTTGGAAGAATTATCATTTGATTAATTTTTGCAGTGCTTTTTTTTAAGATATACATTTTCAAGAAAACTGTACAGTAGTTAGAAGAGCTTACAGGCAAATGACTTGTGTTTGATGGTTGTCAGTTATAAGTCAGAAGAATTTTACACTTTATTTCTGAATGCATAAAATACTTTTCAACTTGTTATTTCCAAGTGCAGAACTTAAATGACCTATACTGTATATACCCCAGAGTGTTAATGAAATATATTTCTTTAAAAATAAGAATTGGCATAGGTCTTTGAAGTGTTAAGAATCGTCAAACTAAAATCATCACAGGTCATCATGAATGCCAAAGTAAGGACAAATCTTCTGCTGATCAAAGGATTGTAAGTAACTGTCAAGCTTGAAATAAGTTCTATACATTTTTCAGTTAATATTCTTGGTAAAGAAAATGTTCCAGCGATCACATGGAAGACAGCCTATGCAGGTCCTCACTTTCATTTAATTATAGTCCAAAGAAGACATCGGGTTATTGCTAGCAGAAATATAACCTTTCTAGGCAAAGGGCAAGTTGGTGTTAAATGAACTCCATCACTGAGACATCACTGAATAATCTGTTTCTTGTGTAGCTTTGGAGGCTAGTTTTTAAGATGATAAGAAAGTAAGTTGAAGTGATTTTTTTTTGTTTGAAAAATTAAAATCATTTAAGGAGGTGTGGTTTAGTAATGAGTACTATCCATAGCAAATGTCAGGATTATATGTGTGTGTAGCAGGTGATGCTCAGCCTGCCCGTGTCCTACACCCCCACCGGCTGTGCCGATACATACACAGCAGACTGACAGGGGCACACACACACACTCAGTCTGTCAGCAGTGGTGGGGGATTTCCCCCCTCTATCTCCTCCACTCACTGTGCAGTGAGTGAGAGACAAACACACAGACACAGAAGCTCATTCTGCTCCCTCCCCTGCTTCCTCATTGGCAGGGGGGGGGCAATGGGAATTCAGCACAAGAGGAACAAAGCATCATTGGACATGCAGTCCCCAACACAAATGGCCCCGTAGTAGTTCTTGGGGACAAAAACTACACAGACCAGCTGCCCTCAAGAGAAAAGAAGGAAGGGACACCAGGGGCTGATTGGGAGCTAGTCAGAGACAACGAAGCAAGGGGTAAACTGGATGCTGGAGAGGTGTGCTGTCACCCAGAGTCAAGGTGCCGGTTTCTGCCACAGTTCCAAGGCCATTTATGGACATCTTACCAGAAAGGGACCCCAGGTCCATCTTCAGGTGCATTCCTGAGGCGTGAGACATTCCAGTTGTGGGGTAGCCAATTGGGCTATCTGAAGAGCCTGCCAGCCAAGTCATCTCCTTTTTGGGCCATGGGTTGCGGATTGGTGAGAGGGCACTTGCCCACCTTAAAGACACTGAATGCAGACAACATTGCTTTAATTGTGCCCACACTTGTAAGAACACTTACACCCTACTGAGCAGTCACAGTATCCATCCAGGATACTAGCAGCACACTGTACATCACTTTGCCTGCCAGAATGCCTTCAAATACACTTTGCTCATGGTGCCAAACAGGACACCAAGTGCCCCAACGCAAGGCTAGCAGAAGATACCAGACATTTCCAGTGTGAGTACCTTGTTATTCTTTTCTTCATTTAGCAGTAACCCAGTGGAAATAGTTATACTCACTAAGGAGGAACTCTAGCTCCAAGTCTAACGTTGATATTTCACATTATTGCCTGTTGTATCATGTTTTTACTGCCTGGGGCTCTGGTCTGAGGATTTTAGGGAAACAGGCTGACTGTCATCTAGTCAGTCTTGTCTCCTTACATGCCTGAGTACATAGGCCACATTAGAGTCATTTTAACCCTTTAACTGTACTATTTGAAATCTGCATATAGTCCTGATTTACACGGTTATAGGACCAAGCTTTGCTATCTCTATTGGGTTATCTGGTTCATCATAGTTTGTGTCTTTCATTGGTGGTGTTTGTACTAACATTATTGCCAGGTGTGCCAGAGGGGCTGAGACTGTTCTTGGGGTTGAGAGTACAAAACCAAATATACGTAAGTGGCTCCTCTGGGGGTACATGTAACTATTACAAGTTTAACCCCTGTGCTCCGACCACACACATATATACGGCCTCCCGGAAGTGGGCTGTTTTCCGTGGGGCCTCATATATGCACACCTCCTTTTGCGTTGGGAGTGCGGTACACAGCGTGCGCCCAGCACAGAGGCCTGGGTCTCACCAGGAGCCCTTGTACTAACGTTAAGGACCTGGGACTGTCGGTTCTGGGTCACCTGATCGCTGCCTCTGATCAGTCACTGTGAGCCTGCCCCTGGGTTTCCTTCCTCTTCTGAATGAAGATAATGATACATTGTAAACAATCCAAGTGTGTAAAAAAATCAAATACAAATTAAAAATAAAGAATAAAAAATAAAATAAAAAATAAAAAATAAATTAAAGAATAAAGAAAAAAAATAAAAGAACAAGGTTTCCAGGGTTATTGTTAGGGTCATGGTCAGGGTCAAATGTCAAGTTTGGGGTCAAAAGGTCACAGTCAACATATTTTGTGTAGAATTTAAAAAAAATGAACCACCTCACGCCCATGCTATAGCTGAAAGAAAGCTGCAGCGCGGTCTTAGATTGCCAGAAGGGCATCCTTGTATGTTCTCCCACGCTCACGCTGCCCATATCCCCTGTGGGGTTTGGGCAGCACACTCTGGAGATCACTGAGTCCTTGGGACTTAGCTGATCACAAATCGGAGTAAAGGGCCTATCCCAGCCCTTTACCACATGAGGAGCTGTCAGCCAATGACAACTGATCACATGATGTAAACAGCGGGAGGAGAAAAAAAAGAAATTGCTGGCTTCTGTTAGAGAGACATCGATCCCACTCAGTAAACACAAGTGTTGCTAACCAGTGCCCACCAGTGCCACCTACCAGTGCCCATCAGTAGTGTTAACCAGTGCCACCTCTCAGTGCCCTTCAGTGCTGTATATTAGTGCCAATCAGTTCCACCTATTAGTGCCCATCAGTGCCACCTAACGGTACAGATTCATCAGTGCTTCCTGATCAGTGCCCACTAGTGCCACCTCATCAGTGCCCACCAGTGCCACCTATCAGTGCCCATCAGTGCTGCCTTATCAGTGCCTATCAGTGCAGCCTATCAGTTCCCATCAGTGCAGCCTCATCAGCGCACATCAATGAAGGAGAAAAATTATCTGTTCGCAAAATTTTATAACAAACTATGAAAACTGTTCTTTTTCCCAAAATGTTCTGTCCTTTTTGTTTGTTTAACCACATCAGTACCGGGCACGAAAACCCCCTTCCTGTCCAGGCCATTTTTCAGCTTTCAGCGCTATCACACTTTGAACGACAATTATTCAGTCATGCAACATTGTACCCATATGAAATTTGCGTCCTTTTTTTCACACAAATAGAGCTTTCTTTTGGTGGTATTTAATCACTAGGGTTTTTTTTTATTTTTTGTGCTATAAATAAAAAAGATTGAAAATTTTTTTGAAAAAAATGCCTTTTTCTTTGTTTCTGTCATACAATTTTGCAAATTAGTAATTTTTCTTTGTAAATTTTGGCCAAAATTTATACTGCTACCTATCTTTGGAAAAAATAACCCAAATAAGTGTATATTATTTAGTCCTTGGGAAAGTTATAGAGTCCACAAGCTATGGTGCCAATCATTGAAAATTGATCACACCTGATCACACCTGATACTGAAGGCCTAGCTCATTTCTTGAGACCCTAATGGCTCGTACACACGGGACGACGATCGTGCGCACGACCGTGTTGAATCGTACGTTGACGGTCGTATGTAGCCCACTGACATGCACACGACG
>BLSH010497172.1:55328-67760 GCA_018402905.1 Glandirana rugosa
CCCCCCCCCCCCCCGAGACAGACCACATAGCAGTGTCCCCATCTTCAGTCCCCCCCCCCCCGGACTCTGTGTGCATGCAGCTATGTGTGTGGTACCTGACGGCTGACGGCCAGCAGCGGCAAGTCTCCCCCTGGTCCGGAGGAGCTCTTGTTGCTCGTTCCAGCGGCTCCTTGGCAGCCTCAGTCTTCCACCTGTCCTTTTCCTCCGTGTGTGCTGGGTGCAGGAACACAGGGCACTCGGCACACATTGTCACACAGAGAGCAGCCTGCCAGCCTCTCACTAAACAGGACGAGGACGGTACAGCAAACAGTAACACAGACAGACAGTGAGTCTGTCAAGAGAATGAGAGCCGCCGACTCGTGGGTAGTACTACAGTACACACAGCTAGCGGCGCCGGCTACCACTGCTAATGTGTCTGTGTGTACTGTACGCTGGCTTGTCCCCCCCCCCCCCAGGCTGTCATGATGGTACAACCGAGCCCAGGGCAGATCGGCCTCAGCACAGCTGTGCAAAGCCGCGCAGGCTCAGGCTGACATTTGTTTGTTGACAGTGACACTGACAGGCTCAGGCTGAGTGTCTCACTGACTGAACCGGCCCACTGAGCCATCGGCCCACCGGGAAACTCCCGGTAGTCCCGATGGCCAGTACAGGCCTGATAACACCACACAAACTACAGGTGACCTTGTTTATCCCTTTAGCTCTTTCTCCTCCTAACATGCACTCTCTACCACTCCTTCTGACAACTCTGTCCTGCATCCTTAAACTAACTCTCCTTCACCCCTCTTCTCCACCTCACAGCTTATATATATCACCCTCACTTCTATCCTCTCCTTATTGCTGCACTCACCAACTCCTGCTAATTCTGAATCCACACGCACAAAAATACTCCAGGACACTAGAGCATGTCACTTCATATAAATCGCACTCCCACAATACCTTCCTCACCCTTCTGCTTCTCCTAACCTCTGGAGATATATCCCTAAACCCTGGGCCTCTATCATTTAACTATACTCAACGCACCCATTACCCTGCACCCTCCGATTGCAGCCACAATGCACACAATCTAATTCCCATTTCTCTTCTTCCCAAAATCGGACTCCCTTTCTCTTGCGCCATTTGGAATGCCCGCTCGGTCTGTAACAAACCCACCTCTCTCCATGATCTTTTTATCGCTAATTCATTCAATCTACTCAGCATTACCGAAACCTGGCTTCACGAATCCGACACTGCGTCTTCTGCTGCCCTATCACATGGTGGTCTTCTCTGGACTCACTCCCCCAGACCCAGTGGACGCAAGGGAGGGGGTGTTGGAATCCTTCTAGCCCCACATAGCACCTTTCAGGTACTTCACCCACCCCCCTCTCTGTCTCTCTCCTCTTTTGAAGCACACTGCATTCGTCTTTTCTCCCCAGTTTCTCAAAGGGTAGCTGTAATCTACCGCCCCCTGACCGGTATCAACCTTTCTTGATGACTTCTCTGCTTGGCTACCCTACTTTCTCTCTTCTGAAATCCCTGCAATCATTCTTGGGGACTTCAACATCCCTATTAATACTAACTCTCCTGCTACTTCCAAACTTCTCAGTCTAACCTCCTCCTTTAACCTAAAGCAATGGATAAATGCTACTACTCACTCTGAAGGCAATACCCTTGACCTGGTTTTCTCCCACCTTTGCACTCCATGCAACCTCTCCAACTATCCATTCCTTCTCTCTGATCACTTCCTTATTAGTTTCACTCTCTCCCTCTCCTCCACCTCCTCTACCTCCAACCGCCTAACAGCTACCCTACACCATCTCAACCCTTCTCTTCTCTACTCTGCTACTTACCACCTCTATGACAAAACTGCACCCCTGTCCTGCACCGACCTAGCCACTTCAGTCTACAACACTTCTCTTTTAGCCTCCCTGGACACACTAGCCCCTCTCACCACTCACAGAGTCAACCCCCGACCCCTTCAACCTTGGCAAACAGATGACACTAGAAGTCTGAAAAACATAGCCGTGCTCTTGAGCGCCTATGGCGTAAGACTAAATCTCAAAAAGATTTCAACCAGTATAAATCTGCCCTCCAAAAATACAATTCATGGCCCCACACTGCCAAGCAGACCTATTTTATCACTCTCATTAACAACTTATCATCCCGTCCTTGTCAACTCTTTTCTACCTTCAACTCTCTACTTTGTCCTCCTCTGCCTCCACCCACTACTTCACTCACTGCCCAGGAGATCGCCAATCACTTCAAACTGAAGATTGAAACAATTCGTGAAGAGATCTCTGCTGTTCAGATACCTTCCACGCTTCACACTTCATGCCTACAGGTATAATCACTACTTCCCTCTTCCCCGCCACTTTAGATGAGGTTGCTAAACTACTTGCTAACGTCAAACTAACCACCTGCCCGCTGGATCCTGTTCCCACGCAAATACTTTGTTCACCCTCTGACTCGATTCTACACTCTTTAACCCACATTTTCAATCTCTCCCTCTCTTCTGGCATCTTCCCCAACTCTCTAAATCATGCATTAGTTAGTCCCATACTTAAAAAGCCTTCACTGGACCCAACCAATCCTAACAACCTACGCCCCATCTCCTTGCTCCCCTTTTTATCGTTGAACGTCTAGTCTACAACCAACTGAGCAACCACCTTGCCGAGAATAGCCTTCTTGATCCCCTTCAGTCTGGATTTCGTCCTGAACACTCCACAGAAACTGCTCTTCTAAAACTAACAAACGATCTACTAACAGCCAAAAGCAATGGACACTATTCTGTACTCCTACTCTTGGACCTTTCTGCTGCCTTTGATACGGTTGACCACCCCCTCCTCCTCCAAAAACTCCATGCCATTGATCTCCGAGACTGTACTCTTTGATGGTTCTCTTCCTACTTATCTAATCGCACCTTTAGTGTTACTTACAACCCTACTTCCTCCACTCATCTTCCTTTCTCCGTTGGGGTCCCCCAAGGTTCTGTTCTTGGGCCGCTCCTATTTTCAATCTACACCTCCTCCCTGGGTCAGCTGATAGCCTCCCATGGCTTCCAATACCATCTGTATGCTGATGACACACAAATCTATCTCTCTACCCCTCAGCTCACTCCCTCAGTCACCTCACATATCACTAATTTACTAAAAGATATAGCGGTCTGGATGTCACACCACTTCCTCAAACTTAATCTATCCAAAACCAAACTTATCATTTGTCCTCCACCACGTGCCCCTTCCCTCGATCTCTCTGTCATAATCGATGGCACAACTATCAGCCCATCCCCACATGCCAAGGTCCTAGGCGTTGTCCTGGACTCTGAACTCTCCTTTAAGCCCCACATCCAATCACTGTCCAAATCCTGCCACCTCATCCTCCGCAACATCTCAAAAATACGCCCCTTTCTAACCAATGACACAACAAAGCTTTTAAATCACTCTCTGGTCATCTCTCGCCTCGACTACTGCAACTCCCTTCTCAATGGCTTACCTCTACACAGGCTATTCCCCCTTCAATCCATCATGAAAGTTGCTGCCAGACTCATCCACCTTACCAATAGCTCTGTTTCTGCTACTCCTCTCTGTCAATCCCTCCACTGGCTCTCGCTCACCCAACAAATTAAATTCAAAATACTAACAACAACCTACAAAGCCATCCACAATTTAGCCCCCAGCTACATCACCAGCCTAGTCTCGAAATACCAACCTAATCATTCTCTTCGTTCCTCCCAAGACCTCCTGCCTGTAGCTGCCTTGTCACCTCCTCCTTTGCTCACCTTCAGGACTTTTCCAGAGCCTCTCCAATCCTATGGAACTCCTTACCCCAACCTGTCTGAGTATCTCCTACTCTGCTAGCTTTTAGACGATCCCTGAAAACCCTCCTCTTCATAGAAGCTTATTCTACCCACACCTAACAAATGTATTTTCATTTTCTTCATCAGTTCATCCCTCACAGTTATTACCTTTTGTTTCACTCGACCCTCCCTTCTAAATTGTAAGCTCTAACGAGCAAGGCCCTCCGATTCCTCCTGTATTGATTTGTATTGTAATTGTACTGTCTCCTCTCATATTGTAAAGCGCTGCGCAAACTGTTGGCGCTATATAAATCCTTTATAATAATCATAATAATAATAATAATAATACTGTCCACAGTGCCACTCTGTGGTGACAGTACCAAAATATATATTTATGTAATCAAACTAAACTCAGTGACTTAAGTTATGTTGCGTGTTGAATAATTGTGAACATGACCACATTAAATGAATTGACCATTTCATCACATGTGAACAACCTTGTAAAACATTTCAGTGAATAGTGCCTGTGTAAAGCCAAGTAGCAAGAACAGACACTTGATCCACATGAAATGTTCTCGGTTACAGTTAAATTATTAGCACGCACATGTAAGAATAGTAGCTTTCAAGACGTTACATGTTTATGTACACACTCTGGACGCAAGACACTAGTGTTAAATTAGAAATCTGAACTATCGTGGGAAGAAATATGGTCTACCAAAGCCTGAATCTCCAATACTATAGGGAAATTGCCAATATTACAGTCAGGAAGCAATTGAGCTGGTTAGGAAACCTTGCCTAATCACATTTGATTTCCACTGATCTGGGACTACCTGCACAGAGGTCCTTCTCCCAACTTTATTCCCATGTTCTATATTTATGAAGGCATTCATCTTCAAGTCCCTGCTATTCACATGAGTGCACCTGTTTGAAGGAGAATGTGGGCCAGAAGACATTGGGAAATTGTTGGATTGTGCAAGCACCTGTGACCACTCACTCATGTCTATTGCCAGCTTTTTTGATTTGTGGCTATTTAGAAAAAGTGAATATAAGTAGCCTTAGGGATTTCACTAGCAGAGACCTGAAAATGAAGATAAATGTCCCCATAAAAATTGGAGCCATTTAGCAGGTAGGCTGTGTCCCCTGGGTCAGTCCAAATAAATAATATTCATATTAAACCAGCAACAAAGCAAGTCTCACCTTCTTTTCATACAAGTCATTTTCACTACAACAAAGTAATAAAAGATTAACAATGTAAACTATACATACAGCTTTGAAAAAAACAGAACCCATTCATAAAACGCATTACACGAAATAAGTATTTGCAATTACGTTTTCCAATGATTACCAGGTTAGGAAAGCTTAAGGACAGAATTGGTTCAAAGTATGAAATTCAATTCATTGACATCTTCCCAGATGGGATTGCCATAGTAACTAAGGGCGAGTCAATACCATCAAAGGCTATGTGTGTGCAACATTTGATTTATTTCAGAATGGCTCATAATGCGAATAAAAGAAAGAAGCAAAACACAGTTAAGATTCAATTTCAGAAAAGAGCACAATTGATTATCCATAGTGCACTGACTCTTCATAGTCAGAGAAGCAAATTAAACTCAATAAAATCCGAGACAAAGAGACTTACAGCCTGCTGTTAGTTAAATAAAGCAAAGTGTTTTCTTCCTCCTGTGATGTATATATATATATTTTTTTTTTTTTTTTTGTTGCTAATGATATGGAAAACTGTCCATATCATTATTGACATTTGTCGATAATGTCGATTTGTCGATATTTGTCAATAATGATATATCCATTGTGTGAAATATTATAATTTTATTAAATGGTTGCATGGTACAGGATTTTCTTTTTTTTGACTGAAGGGAACTAATACAAAGAAAGACAGAGTAAATACAAAAAATGATAACTGAATAAAAAACAAGAAAAAAATGTTGCTTTGCAAAAAAGCTCAACATAGATTTTGTTCTTCATTTCGGATAAAGTAAGGGAGGGTATAGCCCCTGACAGTTTTTTTTTCCATCTGTGTCCTATTGGGGAGATTTCCTTTTACTTCCTGTCCAATAGCAAAAGCAGGAAGCGAGGGGAAATCCTTGCAAAGTAAGGGAATTCCAAGGAGGCCGCCAGGTCACCAGAACTAGTGTTCCCATTGGAAGATTTCCCCTATATTACTTTTTTTTGGGGACAACCCAAGATTTGGAATTTTCTTTTACTTTCACTTTCAATGATAATGGTAAATAGGACAAATGGAGAGGATGAATCTCCATAACAGGGGCACAGACAGCAATAAAAGCCTAAGCAATATAATCCATCTCCACCCTTTTCAAAATGAGTTAGTTATTAGTTATACTTTAAACTTTGGTAGAACTGAGGAAATTAAATTTGAACAAATAATCTTAACCACTTAAGGACCGGAAGGATTTCCCCCTTTTGGACCAGATCACTTTTTGCGATTCGGCACTGCATCGATTTAACTGACAATTGCGCGGTCGTGCGACGTTGTACCCAAACTAAATTTGCGTCCTTTTTTCCCACATATATAACTTTCTTTTGGTGGTATTTTATCACCTCTGCGTCATTTCTGATCACTGCTATAAACAAAAAAAGAGCGGCAATTTTGCAAAAAAAACAATATTTCTTACTTTTTGCTAAAATACAAATCCAAAAAAAAAAATATAAAAAAACAAATTTATTCATTGGTTTTGGCTAATTTAGACTCTTCCTCATATTTTTGGTAAAAAAAACCCGCAAACGGCGTTTACTGAATGGTTTGCGCAAAAGTTGCTGTGTTTACAAACCATGAGAATTAATTTCTGGCTTTTTTACATTTTTTTTTTTACTAGTAATGGCAGCGATCTGCGATTTTTATCGGGACTGTGATATTGGGGTGGACATTTTTGACACTTTTTTTGGACCAATGACATTTATACAGCAATCAGAAATTTAAATAGCCACTGATTACTGTATAAATGTCATTGGTAGTGAAGGGGTAACCTGTAGGGGGCGATCTAGGGGTTAACTGTGTTCCCTAGGCGTGTTCTAACTGTGAGGGGGCTTGGCTACCATGGGCATAAGAGATCTAACTGATCCCAGTGACAGGGATCAGTAGATCTTTTAAATGCCCACTAACAGAGCAGGGAACCACTGTGTTTACATCGGCAGTTGCCCATTCCTCCTCTCTGGCAGGCAATCGCGGCTCGCCAGCGGAGATCAAGTCCGCCCGAGCTGCGGCCACACTCCTGCAGAGTGCAGCGAGCCACCGTTTATAGACAGCGATTCGTGGGATGCTGCCACTCTGCAGCAGTATATGTATGCGAGTGGGTCGGGAACCGGTTAAAAAAGTGCAGAGTATCTCCAGTGCCAGCGGCATGTCAAACTAATCGGTGAGCAGAAATTAGAATAGTAAATTTATGTTAGGCCGAACCCCCCCCCGGTTCGGCTTACACCAGAACACCACAAACAGGCAAAAAGTTCTAGCAAACATGCGAACCCTATGAAAGCCTATGGGACACGAACATAAAAAATCAAAAGTGCTAATTTTAAAGGCTTATATGCAAGTTATTGCCATAAAAAGTTTATGAGGACCTGGGTACTGCCCTAGGGGACATGTGTCAATGCAAAGAAAAGTTTTTAAAACAATTGTTTTTTTCAGGAGCAGTGATTTTAATAATGCTTAAAGTGAAACAATAAAAATGAAATATTCCTTTAAGTATCGTGCCTGGGGGGGGGGTCCCCTTAGTCTGCCTGTAAAGTGGTGCATCTGTGCGATGTGTAGAACAGTGCCGCAGCAAAATTACATTTCTAAAGGAGAAATATCATTTAAACTTGCTTGTGGATGTAATGTATTACCAGCTCCCGGCAATATAAATGAAAAATCGATGAAAAAAATGGTGTAGGGTCTCCCCCCCCAGTCTATACCTGGTATGGATTTTAAGGGGAACTCCATGCCCTTATTTTTTTTAAAAATTGACATGGGGTCCCCACACAGTCTGGTAGGGCACAATAGGTGGAGCGCCCCCCCTCCTCCTGAACCATACCAGGCCACGTGCCCTCAACATGAGGGGGTGGGTTCTGCACCCCTCACCCCAAAGCACCTTGTCCCCATGTTGATGGGGCAATATGAACTGCAATATATATACTATGCGGACTGCACTATATACCCTGAACTGCAATATATATACTATACGGACTGCATTATATACTCTGAACTGCAATATATATACTATGCAGACTGCACTATATACTCTGAACTGATATATACAGTATCTCACAAAAGTGAGTACACCCCTCACATTTTGCAAATATTTTACTGTATCTTTTCATGTGACAACACTGAAGAAATTACACTTTGCTCCCATGTAAAGTAGTGAGTGTACAGCTTGTATAACAGTATAGTTTCAGCTAAAGAAGACACACCTCATCCCAAACAAAAGTTTTGGATTAACTAGGTTAGGAGGATGTTCCCCTATGGGATTATGCGGTGCAGAGAGACAAACAACTCAAAAATTATACACATAAAATCCAATTTTTATTTTATACAAAATAGATAAAAACCAAAAGAATACACTTCTTAAAACCGACGCCACAAGGTATCATTACAGTAGTTATGGGTAACCCAGACAAACTTATGGAGATTGGGTCAAAGTAAATCCCGACATGTTTCGCCTATCTCAGGCTTCCTCAGGGGATATTGATTGACAGATACCAATCATATTTTCTTTAAACAAAAAGTACACAAAAATCAGTGCCCAATAATAAAAACATTAACAAGTACAATTTTTCAATTATATACATTAATGCAATGTGAGCATGTACTCAATGTGTGGCCCTCCTCACTCCCACCCAGAGTTGGGGATCACCCTAGCCCCTCCCCAAAAGGACACACTTACCAGGAGGGCATCCATCAAACAGAACGGACACCAAACAAACCTCCCATCCGAAAGGGGACCTGGCATTTAGTGATTGCAGAGGATGCACATAGTCCAGGCTAAGATAGAATAGCAAAGCACAAAATGCTGTAAATATGTACGGCATGAAACGGACACACAGTCTCCATCATTATACAAACGTCTACCATATAATTCATCAAAATATATATATTAGAACTTATATTAGCCAAGGATCAATAACAGAAAAAGAGCTGGAGGTGCCGTGTTACTGACTATGTAAGAATAGTCCAAACAAAGACGAAGAGGAGGAGTAGTGGTTCTTTAAACAAAACTAAAGATGAAAACGTGATCAGTTTTGAAGAAGCCATATAGAGGAAGGTCCAAAAGTTCAATTTTCAAATAACGAAAGAAATTTAACAGAACAAAATTAATATTGTAATATTATTAATTGACAAGACTTGATAGTAATTGAGAGGTACAGCCAAATCTCAAAAGCACCTAGAGCTGAACAGGACTGTCCAATCAGTAAATCAAAAAAACATGAACTAGAACCCTACAAAGACATGGCTCAATATGTAAATCAATACACCACATGGCATAAAAATTAAGTCCACACAATCCCATCACAAAGTGGGACTAATAGAAAGACTTCAAAGTATTATTTACCTCCAATGTGTCTTGTACAAGCACACACCCCCAGTATGTGCATAATTTTTGAGTTGTTTGTCTCTCTGCACCGCATAATCCCATAGGGGAACATCCTCCTACCCTAGTTAATATATAAAACACTGGTTTTATCATCATTTGATGGAGGGGGGATTATGGTGTGGGGTTGTTTTTCAGGGGTTGGGCTTGGCCCCTTAGTCACAGTGAAGGAAACTATTAAGGTGTCAGCATACCAAGACATTTTGGACAATTTCATGCTCCCATCTTGTAGGAACAGTTTTGGGGATGACCCCTTCCTGTTCCAACATGACTGCAAACCAGTGCACAAAGCAAGGTCCATAAAGACAAGGATGAGTGAGTTTGGGGTGGAGGAACTTGACTGTCCTGACCTCAACCCGATAGAACACCTTTGGGATGAGTTACAGCGGAGACTGCGAGCCAGGCCTTCTCATTCAACATCAATGCCTGACCCCACAAATGCGCTTAGGAAGAATGGTCAAACATTCCCATAGACACTCCTAAACCTTATGGACAGGCGTCACAATACATATGGCAATATAGTTTATATGCTTTAAGTGGGCAGAAAGATGTTAAAGTTCTTTGCAGACATTACCGATATATGCCAGATTATCCTGGCAGAAAGTTCCTGCCCAAAAAAACGCAAGCATGGTCCATATAGCGTGCATATTTACACGCGCATCTGCATGTATACAAGCGCAAACATTTCTCTTGCACGTGGCCATAAAAATGCAATGAAAAGCTCTTTTTGTTTGGGCCTCATGCACAGGGGCAAAATGCATTTCAAAACATTTGTGTTCACGGATATGAATGTCACTGTATTGTTTTCATTAGGAACATTCACACGAGTGTGTAAACACTGCGCTTAGATCTGTAACCACATATCAAAAAAATCTGCTCTGAGGACAAGAACTTACAAGTTTAAATGTGTGGATATGCTTATAAATAGTTCAAAAAGTGTATTGTGCGACTGGATAAGAGCAGAAAAAGATGGAACTACAATTTTACACATTTAAAAAACATTACTAAACCCAGTAATATGAAAATAGTTAATCTGACCCCCCCCCCCCCCCCACACACACATTGTCCACGGTTTATAAATCTTCTTTTTACATAAAAATACTGCCACAATATACCTTTTGGGTTGATCTATATACCATGGTTTCCTGATAACCGGCACAGTTTGTCCATAGCCTGTATACACACCCACACGTGTTATGTCAATATCATGTGACCTGAACAGTTCAACTGAAACAGGAAATGTTCTACCTAGCATAAGAGACAAAACTGAGCATGTGCAGCTTTACCACCCTGCTGTGTATTATATGGACTTGCATTGATTGACAGTGCAGGAGGGAAGGATTTATGGCATACAGGATAAAACAGCCTTTTTATACAATGCAGAGGATTAACCCCTTAAGCTCCACAGTGAGTATAACAAGCATGCTATGCTGCATATACAGACTGATTATACTGTTGTGGGTTTAGTAACACTTTAAGGCCAGAATTTTACTGATCATTACGCAGGAACTTCTGTGCCAGGAAAACTTTATGTTCAGTAAAATTCTTCCAGCTGTGTGCATATAGCCTTACGGATCTGAATGCAGAAGTATTGCTTGCAATGGAGACATGCACATGCATACATAAACATGTGCTGCATTCGGATCTGTAACCACATATAAAAAGAATCTGCAGCTGAGAAACATGTATTTTACAAATGTACATGTGCAGATGTATGTAGGCGCATGCATACACATTGAAAACAGTGCTGTTAGATACATAAGTAGAATTTCACACATTTAAACAATTAACCACTTATTAGCCGTCATTGTACATTGGTACTTTGACGTGGAATACCATTGTTATAGTAGCAGATAGCTACCATAACGCCAGTATCATTTTTTTCAGTGGGCGGTCGGCTTTCAGATAAAAGTGGTTTCTGTGGGGGATAGCAGCAGAGACGATCAGGTCCGCTCCCGTCACTGCCTTTATGCCAAGTGAGGACAAGGTGGCGCCCGCTCGGCTCCATGGCATTCAAGGGCGGATGCAATATCAAACGTCACTCCCGCCCAATGCTCTTAAAGTGGTTGTTACCTGTAGGTTCCCTGCATATCTGCTTTATCTGCATATCACGGTTCAGGAGTATTAGCTGTGCCAACGTCATTTTGACACATGCGCAGTGAAGAAATGGCCTCCGTGCCGTCTCTTCACTGTGATCGTGCCATGACTGGCGGCTCCCGTGCGCATGCGCTGGAGTGACGTCACGCGACTTCAGCCAGTCACAGAGCCAGAGTCGCGGCCCCGGAAGGAAGGGGGGCAGAAGATGGATGCTGCCAACACAGGGGACATTGCTGGACATCGCTGGCTTCGTTTGCCGGTAAGTGGCACATAATGGGCTACTATGCGACGCATAGTAGCCCATTATGCTTCTACTTTACAGGGGAACATAGAGGAAGCAAACCCCATCTGGGTTTACTTCCTCTTTAACCACTTGCCGACCGTGTAGCGTAGATACACGGCGGCAAGTGGCACCCATTGTTGTGGGAGGATGTTATATAACGTCCTTCCACAATCGCGCTCCCGCGCGCCCCCTGGGGCGCGCACCTGGGGTCATCCGTGACCGCCGGATGACGGAGCATCACATGTAAACAAGCCGGCGGAAGTGCCGGCTTGTCTCCCCCCTCTCCGCACCGATCGGTGCAGTGTGACAGGGGAGGGGGGAGAGGGGGGAGAGAGGAGATGCAGCGGTGCTGTGGGCAGGATCTGAAGTGCCCACAGCACCGCTATGTGCAGGCAGGGACCCCCTCATCACCCATACACCCTCATACATGCCCACCCATCCGTCACCCATACATACATGCCCACCCATCTGTCACCCATACATCCATGCCCACCCATCCGTCACCCATACATCCATGCCCACCCATCCGTGCC
Source organism: Glandirana rugosa (assembly GCA_018402905.1). Lineage (NCBI taxonomy): Eukaryota > Metazoa > Chordata > Amphibia > Anura > Ranidae > Glandirana > Glandirana rugosa. The sequence goes on from BLSH010497172.1 coordinate 67,617, forward strand.
CACCCATGCATCCATGCTCACCCATCCGTCACCCATGCATCCCTGCTCACCCATCCGTGTCCACCCATCCGTCACCCATGCATCCGTGCTCACCCATCCGTGTCCACCCATCCGTCACCCATGCTAACCCATCCGTGTCCACCC
>BLSH010497172.1:110740-121323 GCA_018402905.1 Glandirana rugosa
CCTGAGTCCTCGGGTCCCGACCACGTTCCTAAAAACTGTGGGATCCGCTTTGGAGTAAAACGGGGGGGGGGGGCAAAATGAGGTTTCGCCTAGGGTGTCAAAAATCCTTGCACCAGCCCTGGGCTCCTGAGTCCCGTACTGATTGGCTGTCCTGCTACTTCTTAAATGCAGGGAGTTGCTCACTCAACACAAGCACCATTTATACAACACTTTGCATTCTTTCAATAGATGCAAAGTGATCTCTGAATAGATGAGGTGGAGAAGTGGGCAATGACATCACAATCTCCACCTCGTCCAATCAGAGAATGATTTACATTCATTGAAAAAATGCAAAGTGTTCTCTTATGATCTCTGGTGCATTAGGGCAGCCACTCAGTATGGGACCCAGGAGCCAACAGAAATCACTGTAATAGCGGCATCAGCTACAGTTATTTTTATCGTACACAGGGATTGGCCAGGGATGGCACATGCATACTTACAAGCTTACCACTATAATTAATCAAAAAAGCTATGCCTAAATTTCAGCTTTAAAAAATAAAAATACATATCCTGGTTGAGATACAGGCAGTCCCCAGGTTACAAAGATAGGTCTGTAGGTTTGTTCTCAAAGCGGAGTTCCACACTGTTTTGTGTTTATTAAAAGTCAGCAGCTACAAAAAGTGTAGCTGCTGACTTTTAATAAACAGTAACTTACCTGTCTCCCGGTCCAGCGACGGCTGCGCCCGAAGCCTCGCTCGTCTCCCCGCTCCTCCCGATGGCCCCGCCATTCCTAGTGTGGGCACCCGGCCCGGCTTCACGGCCGGGCACCCACTGCGCATGCACGAGTCACGCTGCACATTTCTAGTGGCCAGGCAATCTTCTGGGACATGTGACATGCCCCAGAAGATTACCAGGAGGGAGGGGCCACCTAGGAGGAGAGGAGGAGTCACCTAAGCGTCCCAGAGGCAGAAGGTGGAAGAGGGACAGGAAGTCCCTCTGAAACCTGGGGACACACTCCCCCCCAGAAAAATTACATGCCAAATGTGGCATGTAAGGGGGTGAGGAGTGCTTAAAGCGGAAGTTCCATTTTTGGGTGGAACTCCGCTTTAAGTGGAATTTGTTTGTAAGTTGGAACAGGTTCATTTTTAAGTGTAGCTCCAGCCAATAAAAATATTTTTTTGGATAGCATAGTAAAGGGTTAACACTTGTTAATATTTGTTTTGTTGTCTTTGCCCCTGTTCAGAAGATTTCACCTCACTTACTGTCCCGGTGACAATTGAGTTTTGAAAATCTTGGGTAGTTGTGGAAACAAGGATTGGTGATAAATCTTCAGTGGAGACACCTTTTTTCCCATGATAACTCTTACAGGAGTGAATTTCCCTTCCTAGGGGTAGATTTCCTGTCACTTCCTATTGTCTCCCTCCGTTTGTAAGTAGGAGTCGTTTGCGACGGTCTTATGACCCGACGTCCAAAATCGTATGTTGGCTGTTGTGTCTCGCATACTGACGTGCACTAAGCGATCGTACGACCAAGCGTAACGTGGTGACGTGCTACGAGCGTATAAAGAGGAAGTTCAGGTGCATGCGATTTGTGAATTAGGAACGTAGGTTTACACTGACGGACACTTCTGAGTGTTCCTGACTTCGGAGCATGCGTGTTTTTGCACATACAACTTGTTGGACCAACTTCTCTGTACAAGCGATACAACGGTCGTATGACCGCTTGTTGTACAATCAACGTTTTCTACTCTACTCATCCAACTTCAGTTGTACGACCCTCGCACGTCGGCTGTTCTAATCGCGCGTACTAATGGGCGGATGATCGTACAACAAGCGGTCGTACGACCTTTTCATACAACTGTTGTACCGTGTGTACGGGGCTTTAGTCGGATGACTGCCTGTATATTGTATATGCTGCAAAACATGACCCCAAACTATAAAATCAATTAAAACAGACCCAAATGCAGCACCCAACTGTTGGAATTGTTCACACTCGAGCCCTGGTATCCAACACCCACTACGATCTATTTCACACTGGGCCCGTGGCCACGTCCACTGTTTAAGCGGTGCTTTTCGGCCTCTATCGGGGCGCTTTTTTTTTAACCCCAAGAAGGGGTTAAGAAGGGGTTAAAATTGCCAGTGTTGCGGCGCTTCCGAAGCACCTTTCAGGCATTCAAATGGGCAGGGGTGATGGAGGAGCAGTGTATACAGCGCTCCCAAACTGCGCCAAAGATGCTATCCTAACATACTGCAAGCACGCCGTCCCAGTGTGAAAGCACTCAGGCTTTCACACTCGGGAGGCATGGGAGGCGGCTTTACAGGCGCTTTACAGGCGCTATTTCTAGCACTAAAATGCCTGAAAACTGCCTCAGTGTGAAAGGGCTCTGAATGTGGCTGGTCAGCTACTCTGTGCGGCCTGCTGTGTGTTGGGCACTTAGCAGCAGGATGCTGGGACACTCTCTGTTTTCCTGTATCCGACACTGAAATGAAGTCAGTACTGTCATGCAGAAGGTGGATAGTATTTGTAGTATTTGTGTGCAATACTTTATAGGTACCTGAAAAAGAAAACATATTTTTTAAATGTTTTTTATTTTAGTTTCAGTAAAAAGATGCAACATTTATTTAAATCCACTATACATGAAATATGACATAAGCATGATTGTGTAGAATGACCATTGAAAAAGAAATCCGAAATTCTAAGATGTTTTCCCTTTTAATTCATTCTGGTTTCACGTGTGTATGCCTAAAAATTATTTCAAAATTAGCTGACAAAGAACATACTTCTAGACCCTAAACTTTTTATTTAAAAAAACAATTTGTAACATTTGTCATACCTTTCATGGGCCAGACCAATTTTAATATTTCAGCTATGTACCAATTTACATGGCCATAACTTTATCATTACTTATTACCAAAGTGATCAATTTAGAGAACAATAAGGCTTCTATTAGGTATTATTGTCTCTCAGGAATTATTTTATTTTCTATATACTGTGAAGGCAAAGAGCCTTAAAGCTATCTATACACTAGTAGAATTTTGTTTAATAAAATTTTGGTTTAAGAACATTTGTTCAATTTTCCAGTCATTAGTGGGGTCAAATTGATGTTTTTGGCAAGAAAATCCAAAGGAGTAGGATGGAAATGTTCTCAAGCAAGCAATGTCTAACAGTGTATGTGTGTTTCATTTGGGAAATTGTATTTATTCCTAAATCAAATGTTAAAAGCAAACAAAATTTCAAAGTCCTTTCAAACGATATCCGTCAAGTCATCAAATGTACTGAGAATGTTAGATCGAAAATCTTCAACTGGCCAGCCTAACACTATCACTTAATCTCAAATTCAACAAACCTATAAACCTAAAGTGTATTTCCACTTTTGCAGCCAAATTGGGATACCACCTACTTAACATGTGTTACATGTTCCCAGTCACATAGCATAAAAATATTAAAAAATTAAATGGCTGCTTGCCTTTTTTACTTGCAGAAAAATTGTAATTAGCTTTCCCTTTCTATGTGAAGCTAAGGAGGGCACTGGGGAGTTATAGTCCAACTTCAGGCAAAAATTTACTTTAAAAAATGTAAAGTGAATTGTTGTGCATCAGTTGCCTGACTCCTCGGGCTTGATTTCAAACACCTCCTTCTAATCCAACCTGCAGTGAAATTGTTTAAAGTCACACTTGCCTCTATGAGCCAAGCTAATTTCCTGCCCTGGGGACCATGTATTTTTCCCTGCTCATTAGCATGCATTTGCGTTGTACTGAAATTCATGTCCGTTTGCAAGGTGCTGTGGGTTGCCAGTCAGAATGCATACTACTACTGCAAACTCAACCTATACTCATTTAGTACATCATACCAACACGCATAACGGGATTGAATTATTGCAAAAGGATTAGTGAAAAATCTGTTGCAGCTGTGCATGGTAGCCAATCAGCTTCTAGCGTCAGCTTGTTCAATTAGGGCCGGTTCACACCTAGGTGATCCGACTTCACAGGCGACTTTCCTAGGCGATTTGAACAAGACTTCAAGGCGACTTCAGCGCGACTTTGGGCGACTTACAACACGACCTGAAGCGATCTCCATGCCAGGCGACTTTGCCTGTGGCCAATCAGAGAAGAGAGGCAGGGGGGTTGCCCTAAAAAAATATTTTTCTTATTCGGATCCATATATAACATACCTACCTCCACAGGGGATACGGTTGTCCCCAGATAGGGACCGCCACGGAGGCTCTTTATGGAAGGCTTCTTCCTCCTCCCCCCTCTCTCTCCTCTTCTGTCGTGAAGAGGGTGGACATTTTGACTGTTTTGACCAACTCACACCACCACCCAATTAGGGAAACAAATCATCATCCTCTGACAACTGAGGCGCATCCATTAACAATTTGACTAACATCTACTACTAATGGTAATGATATGTGGTAATGATATGAGATTCAGACTGCCTGAACTCCATAAAATACCCCTGAAGAAAGGCAAAAGGGCCTGAAACGTTGGGTACTGGAGGACATTGTTGCAGCTTTTGGAGTATCTTGCTGTAACCTATACATATTTGTAATGAGATGTATTCTCATTATATGTAATTTTAGAGCATTGGGACACACCTATGTTGGACGTGTACCCCATGTTTATTTTATGGTGTTTATGAACAAATTATTTATTTTATACAACTGGTAGTTCTTGTTGCCTTCAAAGTCCCACCCCAAGGGGGTTTCTTGAGTTCATATGATACAAAAGCTCCCATAGATTGCAAGAAATGTATATATGATTGTAAAAGATGCAGGATTCTGATAAAAAATAGTAATAAACACATGATCAATTTAAACATAATAGTACAAAAGCTTGACGTGTTTCATGGAATTTTAACCACTCTTCAGGAGCAAAAGTGTACATCTGTAACAAAATATAAACATTTTTAAATGACTGTCTTTTGGAAAAAAAATCAAAAGGGGGAAAATCGCATTGTAAATAGAGTACTCACAAAATAGCTGAGTATGTAGAGTGCAACACTGAAAACTGGAAGCCCCCCTAAGAAGGGGCATCATCTCCTGGAGCTGTGGCTGCATGCAAGGCCCGTGCAAGGCGACATGCGGGGATTTCAGCTATTTGTCATTGTAGTTCCCCATTTACTAGTCCTCCTTGTTTGGGTTTCACTGATATTAACATGGTAATATTTTCGCATATTCTGCTTTCTAATTGAGCACAGGATTTTGTTAAACATGCTACTATACACATTCACATCTTATATTTTTTAGAAGTCCTTACAGTTTAATATGGGAAATATCCAAGGTCACACATAGGAATTGCGACCATGGGAATACCTGCATCCCTAGATGTCGCCTTGCACAGGCCTTGCATGCGCCACACGCAGCCACAGCTCCCAGAGATGATGCCCCTTGTTAGGGGGGCTTCCAATTTTCAGCGTCACACTCTCCATACTCAGCTATGTTGTGAGTACTCTATTTACAATGGGATTTTTCCCCCGCTTTTGGTTTTTCCAAAAGACAGTGATTTAAGTATTTTTATATTTTGTTACAGATGTACACATGTTTGCTCCTGAAGAGTGGATAAAATTACATGAAATGCATCAAGCTTTTGTACTATTATGTTTATATCGATCATGTGTTTATTACTATTTTTTATCAGAATCTTGCATCTTTTACAATCATATATAAATTTCTTGCAATCTATGGGAGCTTTTGTATCATATGTGTAATGGATCATGTGTTTATCACTATTTTTTAATCAGAAATATATATCTTTTACAATCATATATGAATTTTCTGCTATTTATGGTATTCAATTTTACAATTGATGGGAAGTCAGGAGGTGTTGTACCTATAATCTTTTATTGACATGTGTCCTTATGTTCACATGTATGTATATAGATTAATTACTGTGATATTAATTGCTACTATGTAATATTATGAGTATTTATTTTTTATTCTAACATACACAAATATCTACCAATTTGACTTCCTATATGACTGTGTTCTTCATTTAAAGTCCCACCCTCTTTTTTATTCCAAATAGGAATGTAGGCATGAGACCCCAGCAAGTCTCTGCCTCATTTAAAGTCCCAAACAGTCCCCCTCTCTTTGCATATATCTCTGTATGAAACCTGCCAAACAGAACCAGTTTAAGTACATGATGTGACTGTCATCAGTTTTATGATAGACTAATCACCATTGGTTCTCACTAGAGTTGCTATTGAGCTACTAATATTTAAATGGGCTCCTCTTTGTTATGTTATGGCAAAGAGCCTTATGTAAAGGGGGCTATAGTAATGTACATCTAAAGCCTAAAGTGTCCCTGTTGGGAAGAATCACACTCCTTAATTGTCCTGGTGGCCAGTGTAGATGTAGAGGAAAAATCCAAAACAAGTTTAGAGGGCTAGAGAGGAACTCTTCTAATGGAGACAACTGTTCCAGTGAAAACTAGACCTTCTTTTTTACTTCAGAGAGTCTTCCTGTGACTTCTGCTTATGTCACTTGGACAGGAAGTGAAGGAAAATCCACCCAGTGGGATACAGACAGCAAACACATAGGGTTTGAGTCATTCTCTAATCAATTAAAAACGTGAAACTTGCCTTTAAATATACTTTAATTCTGCAGTATTGGCTCCTGGCAAAAAGTGTCTAAAGGAATTATCATAGACCAGGTATGGCATAGAGTTCTCTAATTGACCAAGCTGGGGACCCCTTTCAAAACTTTGCTATGGAACCCTGTGACTTGCAGTAGCTTCCTATCAATGAATACTATTCTTATAAATGTGCACTTAAGACAATGGTAATTTTGGTAAAAATGTTATGCTTGTCAGAATCAGATTTACTTTTTGGTCTCACATACAGCCCTGATTTTAACATGTACAGTACTGTGCAAAAGTTTTTGGCAGGAGTGAAGAAATGCTGAAAAGTAAGAATGCTTTCAAATATAAATGTTTTAATTGTTTATTTTTATAAATTTACACAATACAACGTGAGCAAACTGAAGAAAATCTTTTTTAGGGTTAGAGTCAGGGGTATGATTAGCCAACCATGCCAAGCAGGTGCTGATGATCATCAATTTCATATGTAGGTTGAAACACAGTCACTAAGTGAAACAGAAACAGCTGTGTAGGAGACTTAAAGCTGGGTGAGGAACAGCCAAACTCTGCTACTAAGGTGAGGTTGTGGAAGATAGTTTTATGTCACAGGTCATACACCATGGCAAGACTGAGCACAGCAACAAAACACAATGTAGTTTTATTGCATCAGCAAGGTCTCTCCCAGGCAAAGATTTCAAAGCATGCTGGGGATTCAAGATGTGCTGTTCAAGCTCTTTTGAAGAAGCACAATGAAATTGGCAACATTGAGGACTGTAGATACAGTGTTCGGCCAAAAAAACTTAATGTAGCAGATGAAAGACACATCATACTTACTTCCCTTTGACATTGGAGGATGTCCAGCAGTGCCATCGGTACAGAACTGGTGGAAACCAGTGGGAGCCAGATACATCAATCTACTGTCTTGACAAGTCTGGCCTTTAGTGGTCTTCATTGAAGAATTGCAGCCAAAAAGCAATACCTCTAATTTGAAACAAGGCTAAGCAACTAAACTATGCATGAAAAGATAGGAACTGGGGTGCAGAGAAATGGCAGCTGGTGCTTTGGACTGATGAATCAAAACATTTAAATTGGCTGCAGCAGGAGGCAGTTTGTTTGTGAAGGGCTGGAGAGCGATACAACAATGAGTGTCCGCAGGCAACGGTGAAGCATGGTGGAAGTTCCGTGCAAGTATGAGGCTGCATTTGTGCAAATGGAGTTGAAGATTTGGTCAGAATCAATGGTATCCTCAATGCTGAGAAATACAGACGGATATTTATCCATCATGCCATACCATCAGGGAGGTAAGTAATTGGCCTCAAATGTATTCTGCAGAAGGACATTGACCCCAAACATACAGGCAATATCACTATAAACTACCTTCAGCGTAAAGAATAAGGAGTCCTGGAAGTGATGGTTTGCCCCCCACTGAGCCCTGATCTCTTAACATCACTGAGCCTGTCTGAGATTACACAAAGAGACATCTATGATTAGTTCTCCAAGATAATTGGAACAACCTACCTGCTGAGTTCCTTCCAAAACTGTGTGCAAGTGTAACTAGAAGAATTGATGGTGTTTTGAAGGTAAAGGATGGTCACACCAAATATTGATATGATTTGTATTTTTCTTCTGTTCATTTAATTTCCATTTTGTTAATTTATAAAAATAAGCTATTAACACTGCTATTTCTGAAAGCATTCTTAATTTACAGCATTTTGCACACATGCCTAAAGCATTTGCACAGTAGTGTATGTCCAGCCAAAATGGTATAGTTTAGTTGTGAACATTGGGAAAGGATCAGAGCTCTTGTTGGATTTTTACTGCTATCTGGGGCTCATTTAGAGATTTACCCTCATTTCCTGTTACAATGACAATGGTTTTACCACACAGCAAGTGAGGAAAGATCTCGAAGAACAATACAGACAGACATAAAATGTTTTTAAGAGTAGGATAGGGGAAGGCTAAAACCCCAGTTAAATTATGAGTTCGGTACCAAAAGTAATGCAAAAGTGAGCTTTAGTACTCTTTATTAACTTAAAAATTTCACATGCTTGCAGATTAACTCCTCCTCTATATTACTCTACTTCTTCTTTTGTATTGCAGGTAAATTAGAGCAATGTGCACAGAAGAATGAAGATGTAAAAAGAAGAGGAAACCAGATCTGAAGACAAACCATGCAGATGCAGTGGGAGACCATCAGTGTTGGACAGTTTTCACCATTCTTAGGCCTAGAACTCAAAGATGGCACGTTGTCTCTGCTGGGAATCCATTATTTACCTGCAATGAAAAAAAGGAGAAGACAAATTACTATAAATGAAAGGTTACTCTAGCAACATGTGAAATTTAAGTGACCTATGTAAATTCATAAAAAAGTTAAGTTCCCTTTCGAATTACTTTTGGTACAGTCCTCGTATTATTTATGTCTGTGCCCCTGTTGAAGATCTTCCTTCACTTCCTGTCTAGTGAAACTATTGTCACCAAGACAGTAAGTGAGCAGAAGTCTCTCTAATGGGGCGCCAGATAGCAGTAGGGGTTCTAATCCACCCCCTCTCTATCCAAAATTGGCAAAAAAAATCTTCATTTTTTCCCCTATATTATATTATTTTATCTATGGATTGGGCAGTTGCCCTGTCTCACCCCTCCTAGTTACATCACTGGATGACAGTGAGAGATTGCCTAGTTCATATTACCTTTCTATGTTTTTGATGTTTCTCTGTACTAAACATATTTTCCATAAAGAACAATAGAGGTCTAACTTGAAGCAATTCTTCATAAAATAGTAGAAGATCTGGAAAGCTCCCTATAGTTCACAAATTAATATTACAAGTGAAGTATACTTGTAGCATGTGGTTTGAGTTAGTATTCTATATGATTGCCAAAGCTGATTTACTAAGCATACTGAGTAGTCTATTAAAATGAATTGATTAAAGCATACTTCGCATTGCTTCGCCTCAGCACTGGAAAGAAATCATTGGAGGCAAAACAAAAACTCTGTAAAATTTAACAATATCAGAAACTTTCCGTTTTTTTTTTTTTTCTGAAATGGAGAACTTCACATATTCTAATGATTTTCTACACTACTTATACAGTTGGGTCATAAATATAAATTTATATGATCGGTATTGAAAAGGAATGGCTGTTCAACAAGGGCAAAATCCATAAAGCCGAACGAGCTCTGGAATTGCGGTCTTTTATAGTTTAACAAGCGTATCAGCCTTTCATTTTTGCGCTGTACAGGATGATGGCTGGCGCCCAGTGTTTGGACCGATACATGTGATGCATAAACCACAGACTCAATAAACCAAAATAAATACAGTACATAATCATACATAACATTTACCTGAGAGTACATAGCTGCTTACAAATAGTGCTTCATACGTAATGTTTTAATGTGTCCTAACCCAAGCTATGGTATGGTTATTTCTGTTTATGGTTTATTGTGCCTGCTGGCATTCTACATGCTGCCAGCTCAACCCCGGCCCCATGTTGGGAGAAATGAGAAAATTATATCAAGCACTGAATAACTCTAAAGCCTCGTACACACAATCTGATATTCGGACGATAGAACGTCCACTTTGTGGAAAATGTTCATACAACTGAACACAACGTCAGAAGTGACATAATGTTTTGAATATTTTTGCATCTTTTTTTAGTTTCAGAGCATGCATAGTCTCGGTCGCAAGATTTTCTCCATACTAACGGAACGAAAATCGGACTTTGTATTGTCATACGACAAAAATTTACTAGCCTGCACATCCAGCTTTTGTCTAACGAAAAATCAAAGTAGCTGTCGAAAGGAGTATACTAACGGCAAGAATTTCGGAGGACAAGCCGTTGAACAGAAATTCCTGTCCGAAATTCACATTGCGTGTACGGGCAGGGGCGGGCCATCCATTATGGGTGCAGGACACCGCCTCCCCTATCACCGGGATGCATCATTTACAGTTGCGGCGGTGGGCGGGAGTGTTTTTTTGAAGAACACTATTAGAACCCGAGGCTCTAATAGGCTTCAGAATAGAGTCACCTGATTGG
>BLSH010497172.1:133803-159285 GCA_018402905.1 Glandirana rugosa
CCGGGATCATATACATACTTACACTCGATCCCTGGAATCTAACATTCGAGGAACTCCTATCCTTGACTACACTTACATGTTACATATACATTTCGCGACGCATTTGACTGTCGTGATATATTCATGGACTTTATTTATTTATAACAAAAAAGGAAACCTATAGATATATAAGAACTAGGTACGTAGTATGGTAAATCCTGTGTGTGGAGGAGATACGGAGATACAGACGGACGGTCTACTAACAACAACGGAATAGGGACATTAGTGGGAGGAAACAGGGCTACTTCGCTAAGGCGACACTTTACGTAACTGTATGTAGACCTAGACTTCATCGAAAATGTATATTTTATTACAATATGATTAAAATAAACAATACATAAAAATCAGGACACGGTGAGCCCATTGATAAAATCAATGTGTATACCCTCCACTGGGTCAGTAAACTAGTAGCCTGCACCTAATGCACAAACATATTAGTATAGCAGCAAATATGGATATACGGACAGGCTACTTCAGATCCAGATGTATGTCAATGCATTTCACAGCGGAATCGCTTCATCGGGACAAAGGAGGGTGATTACAGGGATAAGGCAACAACAATCATCTGGCAGGCAGACATAGAGGCATAGAGGAGGTGTGTGTCCTAAATGGTATGATGCATGGATCAAGAATATATAGATATCCAAAGGAAAAAACAATATTTATTTATTTCAGGTACTTATATAGTGCTGTCAGTTTACGCAGCGCTTTACATATACATTGTACATTCACATCAGTTCCTATCCTCAAGGAGCTTACAATCTAAGGTCCCTAGCTCACATTCATACATATACTAGGGCCAATTTAGATAGGATCTAATTTACCTACCAGCATGTCTTTTGGTGTGGGAAGAAACCGAAGTACCCAGAGGAAACTCACGAAGGCACAGGGAGAACATGCAAACTCCAGGCAGGTAGTGTCGTGGTTGGGATTCGAACCAGCGACCCTTTTGCTGCCAGGCGAAAGTGCTATCCACTACACCACTGTGCTACATACCTCAACAGGCTATATAGGGTGTATAATCATTAAGGGTGTCTCGTCCATGGACAATAGTAATTGCAAAAGAGGGTAGAGGCTCCCCAGCCTGTACCCAAGAAATGGACAGTAAAGGTTGGACTATTGTGACACCATAGAGTAGTAAATATATACAACATAGGGAATTAAAATGACATCAAAATTTTATTGTATCATAAAAAGTATGGACACAGAACAAAGTGCATTGTTGACAGACATTTAATTTTTTTTTACAATAGAATTGATTACACCATTCTGCCTTATACCCTTTGTATGTGGTGACAAGGGGGGAAGACGAAGGAGATCGATGGACTCAGATGGTGCTGAAGTGCAGATACTATATGGCCTCTACATGTTTCGTGGATAACCACTACATCAGGAGGAATATCTAAAGTAGTTGAAAGTATATTATTAGTAAGCGATATTTACATAACATTGAAATATATCTGACCAATATAAATACAGTAGCATTAAACTTCTTCGCATATGAATTACATACACCATGAGAGTATATCAATAGTGGTTTGCCGCTTACCCACATGTCCAGTACCATCAAGTGCGACGCAGGCGCGGCAGATATCCCCCGTCGGCAAAGGTGGGGTATTGTGCATGGAGGATTGCCTAGATAGTGAATCCTATACCAGAGTAAATGCAAAGATAATGAGTTACCTAGTATCTACGAGTTTGTGCAAGGGTAGGTAAGCGGGGGGGGGGGGGAAGGGAAGGGGGAGCAAGGAAAGGGGGGGAGGGGCAAGGGGAGAGCCTCAACCAAGATTGTTTGGAAAGTCCTGGGCCTGTGCCCAGGAGGATCCAGGGGGAAGGCAGAGTGGGGAGGGGTCACCCAACCACTGTATAAAGATAGGTACTCTGCTGATACCTGATAGATACCAAAATTGCATCAGAATGTAGTCCCAGGGAAGGTATCAACCACAAGGTGGTGTGGGCTTGAAGCCCTAGGTGGTCATGCTGGTATGGCGATTGTGTTTATATGAGGTGCCAATGGGTATCACATAAAACCCCAGCAATCCAAGTCTGCGGTATAAAACATAAGAAGATTATAAATATTTAAAGTAATGGTGGATTGGGAAAAGCATGGCGGTACATGGAAAGCATCCGCCATGCAGACTCCACGTGTATCGCCAAACAGCTACTCACCAGTAGTGTCTATAGCGTCCGCACTCCCTGGGATCTCCTCCGTACTAGTTTAGGCAGGGGCGCCCTGCCTATAAACCCTACTGGGCGATGTTCGCCCAGTCCAGCGGCCCGCAGTGCGCATGCGCATCGATAGATGTGCGCGCACACCACTCGCAGCCAATTGCCAAAGGGCATAACACCCAAGCCTTAAACTTAAGAGCGAGCGTGTCTTCCGAGGAGGACAATGCTGCGCTCCAGGGACGCTACACCTCTTCCAAGATGGGAAGCGTAGCACGCCAGCGCTTCACAGGTGGAGTAACATCCGGGCAAGCGGCAAAATAACCAAAACATGGCAATGACATAGCTACTAGAGACAGAAACAGAATGTAATACATCATAATGGAACATATCAATATAACTGTGCTATGCATATTACAAGACATATAATCAACATGTATATTTCCTAGACAAATGTCACTTGGAACAAGAGATCAATACCAGGCATCCCAAAGACCGGGACACTGCCGGATAGACCAGTATCTCACGATCTTAAAAACAAAGAGATTATTTTTACAGTATGGGGAGACGTATGGGAACCAAAAAGGAAAGGAAAGGGAGAGAGGAAAAGAGGAGAAGAAGAAACCAGAGAAAGGCACAACTCCTTTCCTCAACATACCAAGTATAAATTATAATAATAAGATAAAGGTGTAGATCATAGTACTAAGTGTAGGGGTACTGGAGATACCCCACCCCGATGTCTCATAAAGGACATCACAATTAGGATTGGGGGGCTCCAGTAACCTCAACATTAACTACCCAGCCAAGGGAATAGTTGGGGGGGGCAATTTAGAGGAAGGGTTTATATGAACTGACCTCATCAAGTACCGGGGGTGTCACCGCATCCAGGCGCTCAATCCACAGCGTTTCACGATGTATAAGAGTCCTGTCGTGGTCGCTACCCCTGGGGTCAAAGGGCACCACTTCCAATACTAAAAACTGTACAGCTTCAGGGTTAAATTTATGGCATAATCCAATATGGCGGCCTATGGTAGTAAGTCTACCATTACTGGAGTAGTATATATGGTCACCAATACGCTGTTGAAGTTCCCTTATTGTTTTACCCACATAGAAGGCCTTGCCCTGACACAGGTTTCACCATTAGGTAATATACATTTTTGAACATTAGCGACCCACGGACATCTGGGACACGTCCCACAGGGTGACATGCCCCGTCGTCCGCGGGCGTCTGATCTGGAGAACAATAATGGCTCGAGGTTAAGCGGTTTCGTAGGGATTTTGCTTGCCGGAACACCAATTCAGGTGTAGATTTGACATATTTATTAAGAACATGGTGTTCCGTTAATAAATGCCAGTGGCAAGACAGAATATGTCTAAGTTTGCCATGATGGGCTGAATAAGGTGTGATGACTATACAGTGTTCAAATGGCGAGGACGTGGGGTAGTATATAAGAGGGATGAACGGGTACAGGTTAATGGTCGATTAAATGCTTTTCTGAGGTTGGAGCGTGTGTAGCCCCTTTGAAGTAAACGGTCACGTAAAAGATTTGCTTGGGTACGAAAATCTTCCTCCCTCCCGCAGTTTCTCCGGAGTTGGAGGTACTGCGCATATGGAATGCTAGGCAGCAATGGTTTGGGGTGTGCGCTGGAGGCATGGAGGAGCATGTTCCCAGACGTAGGCTTGCGATAGAGGTTGATATTTAAATGACCTTCCTGGTCATTAGTAATTAGGAGATCCAGGAATGTGAACTCAGTTTCGCTAATACAATATGTGCAGAACAGGTTGAGCTCATTCGCGTTTAATACACGGATGAACTCAACCAGGAGGTTCCTTGGGCCAGTCCACACCATGAACGAATCATCAATAAATCTGTACCAAAACAGAATTGATGGAAGTAATCGTGCAAATACATCGTCTGAGCACACGCTCCTCTTCCAGCCCCCCAAGTAGAGATTCGCATAGGAAGGTGCGCATGAGGTCCCCATGGCTACTCCCTGGATTTGTAGGTAGCACTGTTCATTAAATAAGAAGAAATTTTCGAGTTAGAATAAACCGTAGAAGGTCTAAGACAAATTTATTCAAGGGCCAGGTATTATGGTCTTGTTCCATGAGGACGGATTCAGCCATCGAGACTCCCTGCTCGTGGGGGATACTAGAATACAGAGATTCTATATCCAAGGCCACGAGGAGGGAGTTCCGAGGGATCTGGATCCCCTCAATATGTTTGAGCAAGTCCGTCGTGTCGCATATGTAAGAAGGGAGTCTCATCACATGGGGCAATAAGTGACTATCGACAAACTTGCTGGCACAATCCGTCAGGGACCCAATGCCAGAGACAATCGGTCTCCCTGGTGGCTTTGTCAAATTTTTGTGTGTTTTGGAAAGTGTATAAAAAGTTGGAATGCAAGGATGTTTAATTATGAGATACTGTAAAGCAGGGTTATGCAATTAGCAGACCTCCAGCTGTTGCAGAACTACATGTCCCATCAGGCATAGCAAGACTCTGACAGCCACAAGCATGGCACCCAGAGGCAGAGGCATGATGGGACTTGTAGTTTTGCAACAGCTGGAGGTCCGCTAATTGCTTATCCCTGCTGTAAAGTATCACAATCAATTAAGCCATCCCAGAAGGCTCGAGTGCAAAGTTCATGAAACTCCCAGGTAAATTGTGCAATGACGGATTGTGGAATTGGTACATACCATTTGGGGTTGTCCAAAAAATCCCTGCACATGGAGCAATATTGTTGTTGAGTCATAACAACTACATTGCCGCCCTTGTCCGAGGGCTTTATGACTATGTCCTTACAATTTTGTAATGTCTTCAGGGCATGTGATTGCTGAGCTGTTAGGTTGGGTGTGAATCTATCCCATTGCATGCTTGCTCCAGATTAGTGGCCATCAATTAGCGGTCCAAGGTATCATGTCTGCTTTGACAGACACTTTGGGAGTTATTTACTAAAGTTGCAGAGCGCAATATCTGATCCAGTTCTGCATAGAAACCAGCTGGAATCAGCTTCCAGGTTTTATTGCCAAAGCTTAATTGAACAAGTTGAATTAAGAAGCTGATTGTCTACCATGTACAGCTGCACCAGATTCTGAGTGCACCAGTTTTCCCCTGTGCTCCAACAAGCCCGCTCTCCACCCCAACCACCCAGAGCGGCTACCAAAAACAGACCATGTATGCGCAACCACCTCCCAGCTGCTAGAAAGCAAGAAAATGGCCACGCAAGCACAGTGCACAGCTCATGCCAATCATGGGCAGCTGGAGCATAGGAGATAGAGAACGGGTACAGGGTACTACACCTAGTCTATGTCATGCTTTAGCCGTGGTGGAGGGGGCACCTTTCTGTATCCTTGCCCTGAGCACTAAACAAACTCATCATGATAATGGTAGAGGATTTATCTTCATGTCCTGTCCCAGTACTTGTGGTATCTGTGACAGAAGGTGAAATTAAATCCTTCTACTCCAATAGATTTGAGAACTAACCCAGGATTTTATAGGTCCCCTGTGCCCTAAGTAGGGAGATTTCCCCTTGCATCCTTTTTTACTGACAGTGGTCACCGGATCAGGAAGAAATGGAAAACGTCTCCATTGGGGACACAAGCAGCAGCAGAGGCGGTTCTAAGCTTTGTGAGGCCTTAGGCAAAACCTAGATATGAGGCCCCACTCACGCCCATAATGGGAAAAATAATTCAAGCAATAAAAAAATTAACTTTATAAATTTCATATAATTAAGAGCTTTAAAGTGCTGGTGTCAGTACTCTCTATCTCGGTGCTGGTGTCAGTGTCAAATTAGGCTGTTGCAAGGCCCCTGTGAGTGTGAGGCCTTAGACGACCGCCTAATTTGCCTAATTAGAGAGCCGCTTCTGAGCAGCAGTTAAAATCTGACAACGTTTCTGATTAAGCTGGCAATACTCCAGTAGAATTTATCTTCACACACTTTGATTTTCTGAACATACGTTTCTTATGGTTAGTGGGGTCAAATCGATGTTCAATTTTGACCAAGACAAGAAAATTTGAAGGAGCACAATGGATTTTTTTCTCTTGAACTGTGAATGTAGGTTTTGTTTGGGAAAACAATCATACAGATTGAAATGAAACCTGTTTAATACATCTGGGATTTCATTCAAGCAGCAGATCTGGATGATATCTAAAGAAATTCAAACAAAATAAATTCACTCCATGATGGAAAGTAAGAATGTTCTGACTAATGATTTCTCTATGGCTATTCAAATAAAAATGTTCTAACCATGTATAGCCAGGTTTAGATGTTAAAGGGATTACTCTAAGGCAGGGGTGCCCAACCAGTGGGCTGGTGCCACATGTGGCCCACGAAGCCCTCTGAAGTGGCCCGTGACCTCCTGATGTGGGATGGCTGGTTGGCAAGCCAAGAGTGGGACATTGTTTTTAATTCTTCAATAAAGGAATTGTCAAAAACTTGTCTACTGTCTTTATTCACTTTTTACACTTTTTTGGTGAATGGGTAGGGGTACAATGTACCCCATACTTATTCACATGGGGGGGTGGAATCTGGGGGCCCCTTGTTAAAGGGGGCTTCCAGATTTCAATAAGCCTCCCACCTGCAGACCCCTACAACCACAGTCCAGGGTTGTGGGGAAGAGGCCCTTGTCCCCATCAACATTGGGATAAGGTGCTTTGGGGTGGGGGGGCAAAGCCCCCTGCCTCAAAGCACCTCCCCATGTTGAGGGCATGGGGCCTGGTATGGTTCAGGAGGAGGGGCGCTCACTCAACCCCTCTCTTTTCCTGGCCTGCTGGGCTGCATGCTTTAATAAGGGTCTGGCAAGGATTTTGGGGATGAATGCCACGCTGTTTTTTTTTTTCAGAATTTTCTATTGCCGGCATTATTCTGTTTACATTTCATCTGTCAGTAGGGAAGCCCGCTGACAGCTGATGAGTCATCTGTTGTTAAGGACGCAGCGGCCGGCATCCTGCTTAACAATCAGCTACTCTTCACACAGAATTCAAAGTGGTCGATCATTTTTCGATCAATACGAATTTTGATTCGTTCTGAAAATTTGGAATTCGTTAGAAAATTAATAAAGGAAATTAAATTTAACGAAAATAAAAAAGAAACAGAATTAAATGAATTCTGAAACTAAATGAAATTAGTAACATAACGCCTTATTTTTTTCAATAAATGTATAAATGTTAGCAACAACAGTTTGCGGTCATCCACCTGTTAATTGTCCATGTGGCAGCTAAAGGAGGAGCAGTTGGAGATGGTAAAAACGCAACTCAACCACATGGTTTTGCCATCCCCCAGCCGCTAGTGTGACTAGAGTCCTAAAGGGGAATATTTATAAAACAGTGAACCTAGCATTTGCCAAACATTCCTTGCAGGTGAGCATTCCAAGTGCATGTGTTTTAAAGCGGAGTTCCGAGAACAGAAATTTTTTATTGTTTTTTTAATCAGGCACCCCCTCCCCTCAGACTTCAATCATAACATAAATAATCTCTTTCATAAGGGATATTAATCATATTTTTTTTTTAGACTTACTATTTATATTTTCATCTTCTGGCCATTGCCATGATGAGTGTGGGCATTTGAAGCCCTCTAGCAAGCTCTTCCTGGATAAGAGATCAAGAGGTGCATGCTGGGTAACCAGTATGCACCTCTCAATCTTGCGCATGCGCGTTGCACTGGCGGCCATAGCGCCGATTGTTTATCAAGCTGCCATCACAGCGGGAATCCTGTCTGAAAATAACGCAATCTTTTAACACAGCGATGCCCACTGACTCCTGGAAAATGATGACTCACCTTTCTCAGGAGCACAGGCGAGGGAGGAAGTGATGCGGAGCGCCGCAGGGCAGGAAGTGGTAGATTACAAGCCACCACCTAGCAACAGGGCACTTCTTGTAAGTTTAAAACATTTTTTTCCTGCAAATGTTTTTTAATATAATTAAAAGACTGGGAAAATGATAAAATAGTTTTGTGGGTGGTACTCCGCTTTAAACAATAGTGATTGGCTCACCACCAGTGAATGTTTGGTGAAAGCCATATTCACTGCTTTCTAAATAAGCCCTTCATATTTTATTTTTTTACTAGAAAAGTACTAAATTCAGTTCCAGAGCTAAACCAGTACCACATTTCCATAAAAAAAAAAAATTGTGAGCTGACAAATAAATATTCACTCATTTCACACTAGACCGATCTTGTACAGCCCTTGTTTGTTCCTGCCTTAGTAAATAAGCCCATAGTGTTGTGAGATGATGAAAAGAGAAGGGAAGGACAAGAGGAAATGAGATTAAAGAAGATGAAATAAGAACAAAAAAAATCAACAGAACTATTTCTAGTTTAATAATAATACCACCCAGATTAATGACTGTGTAGTTTGAACTTTGGGATTCCCTTGTTCCTTTAATGTCTAATTTCACCAGAGCTCTCTTGCTGTGATCATTTACTCTGAGAGCCAGAAAGGGAGAATTTGTAAATAGGAAACAAATGTAACTTAATCAAAGTTTTTTTTAAAAAATGGCTAAATGTATAATTATGCCAGCGGGGGACTAGGGATGTTTTAACAACGTATATTAAACTACAGGGACACTAAATTTTATTTCAATAAATAAAAATTCAGGACAGGAATTTGACTCTTTGGTTGCAGCACTAAGGTTCTCGATGCATTTCCCAACAAGGATGGTACCTGCAGGGCTGGTGCCAGACTATTTTGCATCCTAGGCAAGACCAGCTAATTGCAACCCCCCCAAAAAAAATAATAAAACCTAAAAAATATTACTGTGATGATATATTAACCACTTCAGACCCGGAAGGATTTACCCACAAAAAATGTCAGGGGGCCAGTCCTGCCATACAGAAGCTCTTCATTACTGTATCTGCAGCCTGATGAAAGACGACATGGCGCATGATCTGAAACGCGTTGCCCCGGCACTGGTGACTTCATCTATGTGCCGCGCCTGCACTCCATCGCCATCTCTGTGCCTGGATGGCTTTCCTAAACACTCTGCAGCGTGGCAGCGGACTCTGGTGGCTCCTTAGTGGGTAATCCTGCACCTCATCCTAGACTTATACCTTTGTGAAGAGCCTATTATCTATCTTGTTATATGAGTTGCCATTTGGCATCCTTTTTTTAAAATAAAAGATTCATACAGTCTGCACTTAGAGGCCCTTTTACCCTTGCTCTTCATAAACCAGCGGCCGTGGTCGCACCCCAGGTGGCATTGCGTCCAAGGAGGCTGCCAAGTTTTCCTAGTGGTAGCATCGACCCTGGGTATATGCATGAAGTTTGTATGGCCTCCCTGTGTTTAGGTTGGTTGCTAGCCACTAGAACATACCAATACTTTACCAGGGACCAATGTCTGTAACTTTGGGACCTAACCTAGTCAGGTCTGAATGTAAACACTGCCTGCATTACAGGTGTGATACTTTTCTTAATAGTTCAATCCTTGTGGGACCCAAATAGACAGTCTTCCACCCAAGGCTGCTGTTAGAAATTCTGGGGCCCTGTACAAACCTTTCTGATGGGGCTCCACCGCCCCAACTTCACCTACTGCCCACCCACCCTCCCCCACCCCTGGGATGCGGCGGAACAGCAGCACTGACTTTATCTGCCTACATCCCAAAAATAAAAAAAGTCCTTCCTCTTCTCCCACCTCCTGGGCCCCATCAAGTCAACAAAGGGGCCCAGGAGGTGGGAGAAGAGGAGGGACTTTTTTGTAAAGTAAATTAAAAATGTAAAATGAAATGTAATTTAAGCCCTGGTAAGAGAGTAGGAGTGGGGGAGGTCTAGTAAAATCCATTTATTTATTTAGGCAGAAATGAACAATGAAGCTACCCTGCCCCCTCCTTGTTTAGCTGATAGGGCCTGGGCCCAGTACAACAGGATTGGTTGTACTGCCTTATCAGCAGCCTTGCTTCCACCTCAGGGGCACAGTATGGACCACTATGGACCGCCACCGACTGGAACCTCTCGACTGATGCAACATTGCTGCCTTCTTGGTTCAGGGAAATGAAGACTGGAACAGAATCAAAGGAAACCCCACCCTAGTGCATTACTGTAAAACTGTTTAATAAATTACAAAAGGATAAATTATTATAATCACAAAAAGAGGATATACACAGGCGTTAAATTATACAGGATAACACCAGACACATGACCATCAGCAAACGCGTTTCGAGGGCCGTGCCCTCTACCTCAGAGCTAACCTGAGCTTTTATGCTGCAACATTTATATTAAAAAAATGAAGATAAGCCCAGCTTTATATAGGGGGAAGGGACAAGGGGATAGCTCATCCCTCTCAAGGATTAACCCTTCATGGGAAACCATCCTGGACTTCAAATAGCAAAACCAGCAATGTTGATATTAGTAAAGGCTGGAAAAACTAGAGGGGAAGAGATCAAAACAACAGCATATCTAGATCCAAACAGCCATAGCAATAGTAGTGTGAACATACCATGCACCATACCCTTGTTTGGAATTATCAGCATCAGATTAATAATAACCATGCTGCTGCTCAGATTAATAATAATTCATGGTTCCCCATGAAGGGTTAATCCTTGAGAGGGAAGCGCTATCCCCTTTCCCCTCCCCCTATTGAAGCTGGGCTTAACTTTATTTTCTATATAAATGTTGCAGCATATAGGTTTAGCCTGAGCCTAAATTTATGAAGAAATGTGATTTTTTTTTTTTTTGGATATGTTTTATAAAAGAAAGTAGAAAATATAGTGTTTTCTTTCAAAATTTTCTGGATTTTTTTTTTTTTGCTTATATAATAAAAAAAATAAAAAAACCCAGTGGTGATCAAATACAACCGTAAGAAAGCTCTATTTGTGTGAAAAAAATGATATAAATGTAATTTGCGTACAATGTTGCATGACCTTGCAGTTGGCAGTTAAAGTAGCACAGTGCTGTATAGCAAAAAATGCCCTGGTCGTGAAGCGGGTAAAATCTTCTGGAGGTCAAGTGGTTGAACAAATTGGCAGCTGAAGCAAACAATGCATAGAGAACTTTCATTCTTAAGAAAAGTAGCCTACAGTTACATATATAAATTCACACACAACCTCATAGTGACGTTGTGTAATTTAAGGTTCAGAATTTATTTAATGTAAATGAATATTAAACTGAAAATCCAGCGCTTTTTCACCTAAACCTCCTAGTAGCTGCTGAAAAAATATTCCAAAGGATACATATAATTTTGTAACAAATATAACAGAGCTATAATAACCAAGATATGTACATTACTACCTCTATATAAAGTTCAAAGTGCAAAAAATAATTATAGCATAAGCCAATTGTAATATCACAAATAAATATGCCTACTAAAGTGTATTAATTAATAAACTGCATAAACACAAATGGAAATATTGTGCAAACATACAAAAAAGCATAATTATGCTGAAACAACACAATAAGCATAACAGTGTTAAAGTGCATCAAATAAAGTGCAATCCAAAATAAAATATCATCAGTATTACATTTTAAATGTGCAAGCTTGCGAAACGTGTTTCTATGCCAAGTCCACCTAATACATATGTGCACTACGGCCCAAAATTAAAAAAAAAACCCCATCGGTAGCTTTTAGACATGTGCAATTTGTTTCGTTCCGAATTAGTTTTTCAACAAAATTCAAAAAATGTGTTAATTTGGAAATATTATTATTAACAAAAAGCCATTTAACTAATTTTTCCAAAATAGGAAAATCCGACAATTTGAAATCTGAAATTCAGAAATTCAAAAATTCTAAAAAATCCAAAATTCGAACATTTGGAAATTCAAAAATCTGAAAATAAAAATGAAAATCTAGAATGATAACTAACTTATAATAACTATTAATAACTATGAAATTATAGGTATTGGAATACCTTTTCAAATTTGGCTGTTAGTGTCCTCTCTAAGGCGACTCCAAAAGTCTGTTCAATATTTTCCACAATTTCCTCCCAGTATCTATGTAGCTTGGGACACCTCCATACCATATGGATCAGGCTACCCTCATCTCCCCCCACAACGGGGGCATTTCACATCTTGTCTTGTACAGTATTGAAATAATCTCCGTGGTGTATAATACGTTCTGTGGAGCAACAGTAGGTGTGATATTCTCTGTGCTGGGGATATAGACACCACCGGGCCGACTTCTAGGATCCT
This sequence comes from Glandirana rugosa, assembly GCA_018402905.1. Taxonomy (NCBI): domain Eukaryota; kingdom Metazoa; phylum Chordata; class Amphibia; order Anura; family Ranidae; genus Glandirana; species Glandirana rugosa. Next base: position 146,129 of record BLSH010497172.1, read on the forward strand.
CTCCCATTGTTTCTCAGTTATTTCACCTATAGCTTTTATCCATTTTTTCCTGCACAGCAATTATTATCCTCTAACCGTTGTTGCTTCATATATATCTTTGTATAATCCTGATATTATCCCTCTGGATCCTTTAGCCTCTGTTACTTTCTGCATCGTTGTTATCTCACACCATTTTAACAGTTTGTCTTAAATTGCTTATCCAAGGTGTGTTTAATTTGCAAGTATACATATATTGACTGATTTGGTATTCCGTACTCCTCCCTCCTGAAATGTCTTCAAGCTACTTCCTTTATATATTTGTATTCAATTTTCTACTCCACAATTTTCCCAACTTCTATTTCTTTCCACCTTCTGGGTCTCCTGGACATTGCTATTATCCCAGATTGGTGAGTATTTAGTATACCCTTGGTATCCCAGCACTTTTTTTGTTGTTTCCCACATTAACAACTCATTTTAGGGTGGGGGTCTCCAAGGGGAAAGAATCTGCCTCTAAGGCCTCCACTAAAGTCCTGCGTCCTAAGCCCACGCACATCAATCTCTCATTTACCCCTCTCTCTCAGAAAGTAGGTCCATGGATGAGGCACTGAGAGTCCTCCCTTGTTTTTTGGGCATTGTAGTGTGCTTAAACTTATTCTTGCCTGTTTTCCTCTCCATATTACCTCTCTAAAGATTTTTTCCAAATTTGGCTGTTAGTGAACGTAACAAATACGAATTTATCAGAATTTACGAATTATCCAAAATACAGAATGCCACATCTAAACTAATGGAACATAACAAATTAATACTAATAAATTAAAACTTTTTATTATCATTATTATTTATTATTATTAATTTGTTATGTTCCATTTGTTTAGATGCAGCATTCGTTATTTCAGATAATTTGTAACTTTGGATAAATTCATATTCGTTATGTTCACTAACAGCCAAATTTGAAAGGAAATTCCAATACCTATAATTTAATAATTGGCTATTATTAGTTAGTTATTATTTCGGATCTTCCAATTTTTGGATTTTTGTTCTTATTTTCAGATTTTCGAATTTCCTAATTTCCAATTTTTCAGATCTTTGAATTTTTGAATTTCCGAACTTCGATTATCTGAATTTTCGGGTTTTTGGATTTTCGAATTTCCGAAGTTATACATTTTTTCCGAAGTTATGAATTTATTCGAAATAGCGAATTTCAATCGTAATGAATGAAAAAAACCCTAATGAAAGACAACTAAAACTAACAAATTTTTTGACAGGTGCACATGTCTAGTAGCTTTCTACACACATCCCCTGGATCCCTTGGCTATATTTACACACAGAACTCCCAATAATGACAAAGACATACACATAAAAGAGTGTGTCAGCAAAAAAAGACCACGTGATCTATCTACCTCTATTTTTTTTTTTTTTATACACGTTTTTGTTTTTTGGGTTTTTTTCTGTTTGTTTGTTGTTTTGTTTTTTTGATAATTTTTTTTGCCTGAGTATAGCTCTATGTTTTTCCCAAGTATGCTTAAATCCACTTACTGCTGACTGACTCGGTACTTCTGCTGGAAGTCTATTCTAAGCATAAACCTCTCCTTTGGTAAATAATACTTTCTAAGATAAGTTTGTCTCTGTGTTCTTAGGCCTCATTTACACTGCTGCTGGTAAACGGACGTTTAAAGACATTTGGGCGTTTTCTTCAGCTGCCCCTGCACTCTTCTCTATGTTATCTTATCAGTACATATACACAGGGTTGTTTAACCACTTGCCGACCGCCGATCGGCATCTGACGGCGGCAAAGTGGCTCGTTCCCGCAAATCGCCGTCATACGACGGCGGCTGCGGGAACGAGTTTAGTGAGCGCGCGCGCGCCGCCGGAGGCGCGCCCGCGCACTCACTGTGTCCAGGGGGGGCCAGGGAGCGGGTGCGGCGGCTTCGATTGCCGCCGGCTACCCGCGATGGCCCCCCCGGAGCGAGTGAGCGGAGGTCCGTGTATGTAAACACGGACCTCCGCTCTGTGTGAGGGGGAAGGGCTGTGATCACAGCCTTCCTGTATACGAAGGCTGTGACCACTTCCCTTCCCCAGCTAGGCAAGTCCCCATACAGTTAGAACACGCCCAGGGAACATAGTTAACCCTTAGCGCGCCCCCTGCAGGTTAACCCCTTCACTGCCAATGGCATTTACACAGTAATCAGTGCATTTTTATAGCACTGATCGCTGTATAAATGCCAATGGTCCCAAAAAAGTGTCAAAATGGTCCGACATGCCCGCCGAAATATCGCAGTACCGCAAAAAATCGCAGATCGCCGCCATTATTAGTAAAAAATAAAAAAAAATTAAAAACCCCAAAAATGAATTCTCATCATCCGTAAATGCGACCACTTTTGCGCAAACCAATCAATAAACGCCGATTGCGATTTTTTTTATCGCAAATATGAGGAAGAATATAAATCGGCCAAAAACGGTGAAAAAAAATGTTTTTTTATATTTTTTTTTTGGATTTGTATTTTAGGAAAAAGTAAGAAATTTGGGTTTTTTTGCAAAATTGTTGCTCTTCTTTTGTTTATAGCGGCGATCAGAAATGACGCAGCGGTGATCAAATACCACCAAAAGAAAGCTCTATTTGTGGGAAAAAAAGGACGCAAATTTCGTTTGGGTACAACGTCGCACGACCGCGCAATTGTCAGTTACAGCGATGCAGCGCCGAATCGCAAAAAGGGCTCCGGTCCTAAAGCTGGAAATCCTTCCGGGGCTGAAGTGGTTAAGGTCCTTTCCAGGCAGTTGAGTTTAAAGGCTTTTTTTGGAACGCAAAAAAATGGGTTCAGACGCCAGTTCAGAGGCATTTGAAATGCCAAACTGCTTGTAAACGCCGCTAAACGCGGTAACTCGCGTCTAGGACTGTTTCGTTTACAGGCGTTTCCATTTAAAAAAAAAAATGCTCCTAGACGCGAACGCGGCAAAACGCCTGATTTTAGACGCCGGCTTCTAGCTGTCAAAAAAAATCATTCAGGGGAGGTTGAAATAGCATCCCGTGTAAATGGATCCTTAATCTTGGCTTCATATTAAGGCCTCATGCACACTAGATATTATAATAATGCCAGTTAGCTGTGGAAAGCTGTAGAATTAGTTTTTTAGTGTATTAGCTGTAGCATTTTTTTCTCAGCTCAGCTTTTTTCTAGCAAAACTATACTCCCATACAAGCCTATGGCTTAAAAATGCTGATAATCGCAGAATAGTCACGTTTTTCAGTGTTTTTCAGCTTTTATCAAGAGTTTTTACATCTGAAAAACTCCTCTTAAAATACTGCCCTCCCCAGCCTTAGTCACACCTTTGCTGTGACTTTTTTTTCTAGTAATATTCCATGTTTCCATCGCACACATTCCTGGATAAAGCTCTAGAAGATTTAGAAGATCTAGAAGATGCTGCAGCAACCACCAGCTGGAAACTGGTTCAGAAAGTCACAATGAATATATTTGCCAGCACACCATGGATCAACAAGTAGGATCCAAACTGATTCTTTTATTGATGCATGATCCCATCACAGAGCAGATGCCTGCTCTGTGATGTGATCATGCTTCAATAAATAAAAAAAATCAGTTAGGCTGCTATTAGTCCAGGTCTTGACAAAACCCTGGGCTACACCTAAGCAGCTGGGATGTAGTCCTCCGCGGGTGCGTGGACTTCGGCCGGGCTGGCCAAAGTTGAGGCCATTCTGTGAACCGTCGCCCTCTGGTGGACGGTGCTGTGATGAGTGTGGCTCATTCTCACTGCCCGCCCACCGCCGACATCATCAGGGCTGGTGCAAGGATTTTTGACACCCAAGGCGAAACCTCATTTTGCCGCCCCCCCCTTTGGCTCTGCCCCTGACTCCACCCCCTTTGCCCTGTCCATGAATACGATGGAGGTGGCGGAGGTGGAGATTTTTGCAGTGCCTTTCTACCTATTTCTTTAGCCGTGGTCCACAGGCCTGCACCTGTGCCTCTGGACCCGGCCTAAAGTCAAATAATGGCGACACCGGCTCGCTTTCTTACGCCAGCCCTGGTCCGCAGGTATATTGACAGGCTGGGGTAGTATATGGACAGGCTGGGGTAGTATATGGACAAGCTGGGGTAGTATATGGACAGGCTGGGGTAGTATATGGACAGGGGTTTGGTGTCCTAGGAGTCAGTGTGTCCTAGGTGGCCACCTACTCCATCTAGTGGTAGAGCAGGCCCTGGACATTTTCTTCCCAGTTTGACAGCTGGGGATGAGGTTGCAGGTTTGACCCATAAATTAAGCTTTTCAATCACTGTAACTTCCAGAATTGACCACTTAAACTAGTAAGATGGTCATATGAAGCATGTTGAAAATGAACATTCTGTAAACATATGCCTCCCAAAAAGGTGGTCTGTCATACAAGCATCTCCATCAATTTCTATTAAAGAAGGAATGCAAAAATCATTGCACAGTATGTTTATTCAAAGTTAAAATCAGCAACATAATTTAAAATGCACTCACAATCGGCTATGCTGAAATCCCACACTCGTGTTTTGTAACAGCTTATAGAAAGCTGGTGCTGGTAATTTTCTTCATCAGACAAACATCATTGGGACAAGCAGGGAAGGTCTACATACACCTTTCTGTGAAGTGTGCACAGAACACTATTTAGTAATAGTTTCAAAAATAGGATTACATTGGGTAAAGTTGTGTCTTATAGGGTTAGTGAAAGATCATTTTTTAACACACAATCTTCAAATGATTACATGTTTGACCGGCCAATGCAATGATCAACAGGTAAAGTGGAACTTTAGCCAAATAGCATGATACAGATCTGAAAAACATTTATTAACAAATGTTTGGCAATTATGTCCATCCAGTTTTGCATTTATACATCCTTGCCCCCCTGCATAGCAATATATTGAACAACATTCCCTGGCTGGCCGAAGCAGCAATATACCATTCCTCTGGTGCTGCCCCACTAGCAAATCAGATTCTGCAGCATTTGGCTATTGAGATGGACCTTTAATTATTTAATAAAAATCTGCACTTTATGCGGTGGACATACATAAAATGTTTTGTAACATTTAATGATATGGCATGCTATGCTTTATGTGACAGGACCTTTGCCTGCCTGTCTCTACAAGGTGCAGGTAACATACAGCCAACAAAGTGAATGCATGTTACCAACATTTTCCTAAAGAAACTCTAGGTGGCGCCCTTACCTCTGAGAAATCCAATGAACCAAAGCATTCATCTAGGAGCCTCTTGTATTTCCCCATACAGCACTCAGCATGAGGAATTGAACCGATCATTTATATTGACCTTCTATTCACTATAGAAAAAATACACGCAAAAGCATGGGGCTAGAACTCTGGATGCATACGTGGAATTTTTGTTTGCAGATTGCTGGTGTGTTAATGAATATTTTTTAGACTAATTTCATTAGATTTAGTTTAGAATTATTTTTAAGTGCGAGAATGGTGTTTTTCTGATAAGTTTAGTTTGCAAATACAAAGAGCTGGTCAGCAAAATAACTGCTCTTTTGTCTTCCTTCTACTCCTCCTTATTGTATGATTTTAGGTTCTGATCAAAATTCTCTGCATTGTGATTATATCTATGGCAAGAAATGTGTATGGTGCTTACATACAAACACTCAGATTACAGATTACATACAAACACTCAGATTAAAGGTTTTACAACTAATCCACAACAAATCAGATTGGAATCGTGAATTAATAAGGTTTTGAATAAAAAATGTAATTCAATAAATGTTACCTAAGCAACAAGGCTTCATGTAAAAGTTCAACTTTTTAGTGGCAAACCGAATAATTCAGTGCAACCCTTTGGTGCTATAGGAGCTGTCAGCGACTTATTTATCATGGATGTATAGTGGTATTGATGATTGTAATAAATACAATGTACAAAACAATATAATAATAATAACAGCAAAATAAAAACATGAATTGCAGTAGTAGTAATAATATAAAAATTATAATAATAATAACAGTAGAGACAAAAATCATCATCATAGCAGTGATATTAATAATAATAATAATAAAATACAAAGAGTTATAATAATAATAATAATATTAACAACAACAACGGCATAATAAAAACAACAATAGTAGTAGTAAAAGTAGTAGTAATAATAATAATAATGACAATAAAAATAATAATAATAACAATATTAGTAGAAACACTCTGCATCATCATAGCATTATTATTATTATTATTATTAATAATAATAATAATAATAATAATAAACATATTGAATGAATAATGAAAGATAATGAATGTGTGGCTGTGCAGAGTGGCATGCTTGGGCAGTGCTCTCCCATCTCTCACACCGGTGAGCACTATGAGATCTGGAAGCTTGCACTGCTATGGGACTGTACAGGGCTGCTGGTGTATAATGGGAGCCAGATCAGCAGTCTCCGCTTATTTCATGCGGCTGATTTATGGGAAGCTCAGTGTTCCTCTTATCAGTCCTGGAGGTATATGGCAGACAGTATAGGGCCAGGACAGGCTGCTCCACATCAAAGGGACTGTCAGTGGTCCAGGGAAAAGGTAAGAGGAGGGGGGCAGGAGATGGACAGCACATAAAAGAAAGAGACAATTACTAAGGAGAGCGGTTTGATCCACCTTCACTATCCTGACATTGTTTCCTTCTCACCTTCTATTCCTCCTGTCTTCTTTGATATTTTAATTATCGCTTTTGTAACTGGCAACCTGAAGAACAAGCGACTCTCCCCACCAGTAAGAGGAAGCTGAATGTGAAGATAATGGACAAATCATTGACTATAATATTAATAATAGCAAATCAAGAATGAACAGCTGGGTCATGTGCACCATATAGCAGTGGGAGGGAGGAATATATACAGAATCTTCTATCTATCTATCTATCTATCTATCATCTATCTATCTAATATCTGTCTGTTGCTTATTTACTTATCTATCACCCTATCCTGTAACTGTCTGTATTCCTCATTTCTGTAATGAGTGTTTGCTTTTGTTTTATCATTTGTTTAAATATATATATTAATCTTTATATATAGCCTTTCTTTTTTCTTTCTTTCTTTCTTTCTTTCTTTCTTTCTTTCTTTCTTTCTTTCTTTCTTCTATATAATACCCCTACTTCTATCTCTATCTATCTATCTATCTATCTATCTATCTATCTATCTATCTATCTATCTATCTGCTATCTATTGTTTATCTACTTATCTATCACCCTATCTTTTACCTGTCTGTATTTGCAATTTCTGTACTTTCTATATCTGCGTTTGCTTTATTTTCTTTTCTTTCTTTCTTTCTTTCTTTCTTTCTTTCTTTCTTTCTTTCTTTCTTTCTTTCTTTCTTTCTTTCTTTCTTTCTTTCCTTCTTCCTTCCTTCCTTTTTCTACCTTCCTTCCTTCCTTTTTCTTCCTTCCTTCCTTCCTTCTTTCTTTCTTTCTTTCTTTCTTTCTCTCTTTCTCTCTTTCTTTCTTTCTCTCTTTCTCTCTTTCTTTCTTTCTTTCTTTCTTTCTTTCTTTCTTTCTTTCTTTCTTTCTTTCTTTCTTTCTCTCTTTCTCTCTTTCTTTCTTCTTTTTTCTTCCTTCCTTCCTTTTTTCTTCCTTGCTTCCTTTTTTCTTCCTTCCTTCCTTCCTTCCTTCCTTTTTTCTTCCTTCCTTCCTTCTTTCTTTCTTTCTTTCTTTCTTTCTTTCTTTCTTTATTTCCCTCCTCTGTCATTCCCTTTGGCTCCGTGGCTTTGACCTTAATATGTTGTATTATTCCTTTTTATGAGTTTATTAAACATCGTCTCAGATCACTGTGTCAGCTTCCTCTATAGAGTTATAAAGCTGTAATAATTGACATTCAAGCTATGACATCATTTGTATTATTACGTGTTATAAATCTGTCTTTTTAAACATTTGTATGCAGTTTCTAATGTAGCAGATGGCATTTAAAATATAATAGATGAAGCGATGTGTTCTGATTTATTCAAATATTTGTTTTCTCTTGTAGTCCCTTCACATATATTTTCAGCAGATTTTGTGATTTTTATTCCACCGAACCTGAAATCACTTCTTTTCGATGTCTGTTCTGTCCTCATCAACCCATAAAATTCCAGATGTCATTTCAAAATTTGCACTAAAATAAAAAGAGTTGGAATCGAATTGGTTGCTTTGAGACATGTTTTTATTTTAATCAATGACTTGTCTTTTGCTCAGTGTTTGAATGTTTCTTTCGTGTTTGTCATTGCATGTATTGTATAAACCAACCTCTGAACAAACGGATAATACTTATTTTTGTTTGACATCTTCGAGTTTTTACAACCGGTCGCTTTTATATTGAATTATAATGCAGCAAATAGTTCACCCCATGATGATATTAGCGTTCTATAACGATTGTAGAGTATAAAATTTTATATGAGAGAGGGGCACAGCAGTGACATTGACGTCTGTAACGTCATAGACTGGAGGTGGTGACTTTATTACATCATTTGTTCGATTTGTGTCACTTCAGAGTGCTGCACCGTCACCCGAATAAATGCCCGGGCGGTTTATTACACAGGACCAGGGCATTGCATAGTTTATTAAATGTTTAATAAACATCTTTCTGAGTCTTACCTGACATATGCGATTGTAGCTTGGTGTATCCCTATATGTAATTATATTATACATGAAATAAGTCCTCCTACCAGGATTATATGGAGTCATGTGATCAGATCTCCAGATAATGGGACTCACATTACAACCTGTAAAACGTGCTCAGCTGAGTTTTATACGATCTTTTCAGTGTTGTGTATTTCGTAGTATGATATATATATATAGACAATAATAAAATACATGTTCTTAGAAAAAAAATGAATGTCTATCAAACTGTGTCTATATATAACTTGATTTCTACTATCTATCTATCTATCTATCTATCTATCTATCTATCTATCTATCTATCCAATAATCAATATCTTTCTTTACATGTCTCTGTCTATCTCTCTTTTTATCAATTTCTTTCTTTCTTTCTTTCTTTCTTTCTTTCTTTCTTTCTTTCTTTCTTTCTTTCTTTCTTTCTTTCTTTCTTTCTTTCTTTCGTTCTTTCTATTCTATCTATCTACTGTCTTGTCATTCCTGTAATTTATATATTTGTGTTTGCTTTTGTTTGATCTTATTTGTTTAAAGTATAATAATATTTATATCTATAGCTGTCTTTCTTTCTTTTTCTTTCTTTCTTTCTTTCTTTCTTTCTTTCTTTCTTTCTTTCTTTCTTTCTTTCTTTCTTTCTTTCTTTCTCTATCTATCTATCTATCTATCTATCTATCTATCTATCTATCTATCTATCTATCTATCTATCTATCTATCTATCTATCTATCTATCTATCCATCCATCCATCCATCCATCCACCTATCTATCTATCTATCTATCTATCTATCTATCTATCTATCTATCTATCTATCTATTATCTATTGTTTATCTATTATGTATCACCTTATCATTTATCTGTCTGTACTTGTCATTTCTGTAATTTCTATATCTGTGTTGCCTTTGTTTTGTCTTATCTGTTTAAAGTATAATAATATTTATACATAGCAGTTTCTTTATTTCTTCATTTATATATATCTCTATTTATCTATCTATCTATCTATCTATCTATCTATCTATCTATCTATCTATCTATCTTTCTACTGATCTATCTAGTTATCTATTTCTAATAACACTGTGTGAGTTGTGATGACTTTTAATGTGTGTGTTGTGATGACTTGTAATGTGTGTGTTGTGATGACTTGTAATGTGTGTGTTGTGATGATAATATACAGTATGTGGGATAGTGGAATTTTATCTCAGCAGCTTTGACCCGTTTTTGTGGCCTTTCCTATGAGTTTTTACACGTTTCCAGCTGCAGGAGGAGAAAAGAAAACCCAGTGAGAAAGGGATGCAAAAAAGATAAAATTCTGTGCAAAGTAGCCACAACATGATCATTCATCTGTCCAAGAAAAGAAAAACCAATAAATTATTAGGAAAGTTCCTCCACCACCTCCAGGGAAAGTTGTACAGGAGGGGAGGCATGTCTGAGGGGCTTATTATTTCACATGTTTATAAATCTACAAAGCCCACCAGGAGAATGGATTATATTATTACTGTTTATCACATTGATATTTATCAATGACAGAATTACTCACACACCAGGGAAAAAAAGGCAAAAAACGGGGAAAAGTGGTGAAATAAACAATTGTCAAACACAGTAAATGCTGCTTCTACACACATAAAAAACGTTTTTTTCGTGCTTATATGGACTTTTTTGTGTGGTTTATGATGAAGTATGAGTCTTGTCTATGTTGACTTACTTACTATACATTTTAGTAAATAAGGTTCATTTGTGTTTACTCTTGTGCCTGCTAAAGTCTTGTTTTTGCACGATTTTCTATTCAGAGTGAACACAACTTCAAGTTTACCTCAAGTAAACATTCACAAGTGAACCGTCTCCACCTTTAGTAAAGCATTTGTGTTGTAATGACCCTGTATCTGTCTCTTCATAAACCTGAATGTATGGTTTGTCTAACAACCCTGTGAGTATATGTATAGTATGATAACCTAATGTACACGATGTGTTGTGTGAAGAATAGTGTGTGTATATGTATGCTATATGACCCCAATGTATATATATATATAGTGTAATGACTGCATTTAATATATATTGTGTGAAGGTAATCTATAGGATATACATTGTGAGTTGGTGTGCCTCGCGCCACTGGAAATATGTTTTGTGTTGGTGGTTCTGTTTGCAGCTGCTGTTGTGACCTATGTTTCCAATTTTGGTTTCATAGGGTATTGAAAATGTGGGTGTTTGGACAGCGCTTGCTGGTATTCTTATTCTAATACCTATTATATCAGTGTTAGCTTATTCTTATAAAATGCTGCTGTAGCCCATATGCTTTTTTGTGATTGGTGTATTGAGTATGATGGTGGTCACAGTGCTAGTAATACTGGTATTATTTCACATTCACAGTGCTATGTAGCCAATAAAATTATAGCCAATAAAATTATAGCCAATAAAATTATATTACATTCACAATGCTATGTAGCCAATAACATTATAGCCAATAAAATTATAGTGCTATGTAGCCAATAAAATTATAGCCAATAAGATTATAGAACAGGTATAACCAATCCTACGATCACACTTGCAAGATAATCAATTTTTATACATAATGCTGTGGACCATGTGAGACCTCATTAAAATTATTAATAGGTGACAGTGGTGCTCTCAGGTGCTTTTATAGTGTATATATCTAAAGTGCATACATATTGTAATTGATAATTCTATTCACATAAAGTACCTGTGCTTTCTAATTTTATTCAATTTTCTTCGATTTGTATCATTTCAATTGTGCAGTCCATTAAAACAGTTCATTTCAAATCTTCAAGTGATTTTCCAAAGTGCTCGTGCCGTAATTAGAGTGTGATAAAAGGACGTTCGGGTATTGTACCCCGCTTACCAGATCCTATTGACTTTCCAACCTTATGGTATGGAAAAGTCAACACACGCTTGTGGTCTACAATCCGACCTTGGATATGCTCCTCCTGGTCCTATGCTCCGTCTCCGTTCCCGGTGATTTTATGCAAGAAAGGAAAGACTCCTCATCATGTTTTTCGTTTTTAAAATCCACTTTATTTGCCCATACAAACGACACTTTGGCATTGGCAGGTAACGATAAATGTACAGAGGTCTGATGACGTTACGCAGTGACGAAACGCGTAAGGTGGAACGCAAGGCACGCAACACGGAAGCCCAGGTGACACGCAAGCGAGAGTAGCGAGGCACGGAGCGGTCACGGATAGAGCACGGCCGGAGGGTTGTACATTTATCGTTACCTGCCAATGCCAAAGTGTAGTTTGTATGGGCAAATAAAGTGGATTTTAAAAACGAAAAACACGATGAGGAGTCTTTCCTTTCTTGCATAAAATCACCGGGAACGGAGACGGAGCATAGGACCAGGAGGAGCATATCCAAGGTCGGATTGTAGACCACAAGCGTGTGTTGACTTTTACATACCATAAGGTTGGAAAGTCAATAGGATCTGGTAAGCGGGGTACAATACCCGAACGTCCTTTTATCACACTCTAATTACGGCACGAGCACTTTGGAAAATCACTTGAAGACTTGAAATGAACTGTTTTAATGGACTGCACAATTGAAATGATACAAATCGAAGAAAATTTAATAAAATTAGAAAGCACAGGCACTTTATGTGAATAGAATTATCAATTACAATATGTATGCACTTTAGATATATACACTATAAAAGCACCTGAGAGCACCACTGTCACCTATTAATAATTTTAATGAGGTCTCACATGGTCCACAGCATTATGTATAAAAATTGATTATCTTGCAAGTGTGATCGTAGGATTGGTTATACCTGTTCTATAATCTTATTGGCTATAATTTTATTGGCTACATAGCACTATAATTTTATTGGCTATAATGTTATTGGCTACATAGCATTGTGAATGTGATATAATTTTATTGGCTATAATTTTATTGGCTACATAGCACTGTGAATGTGAAATAATACCAGTATTACTAGCACTGTGACCACCATCATACTCAATACACCAATCACAAAAAAGCATATGGGCTACAGCAGCATTTTATAAGAATAAGCTAACACTGATATAATAGGTATTAGAATAAGAATACCAGCAAGCGCTGTCCAAACACCCACATATAGGATGTACATGTATGTTGTGGTGACTATTGCATATAATCTATAGGGTGTACATGTATGCTGTGGTGACCATTGCATATAGTCTATAGCAGTGGTTCTCAAATCCGGTCCTCGGGACCCACTAACAGGCCATATTTTAAGTATTACCTTGGGGAGATGCACACTAGAATACTGCAATCACTGAGCAGCAAATGATATCACCTGTGATGTATTTCAGTTATCCTGCAAACCTGGCCTGTTAGTGGGTCCCGAGGACAGGAGTTGGGAACCACTGGTCTATAGGATGTACATGTCTAGAGTGATGTCTGTGTGTATATGGTCATCTATAGGGTGTACATGCATGGTGTGGTGACTATTGCATATAAGCTATAGGGTGTACTTGTATAGTGTGTTGTCTATGTTTATAAGGTAATCTATAGGATGTACATGTATGCTGTGTTGACTATTGCATATAATCTATAGGGTGTACATGCATGGTGTGGTGACTATAGCATATAGT